>PVKA01010929.1:31499-62840 GCA_004027165.1 Ctenomys sociabilis | reverse complement strand
TTTTTATTAAAATGTTTTTCGATACAGGATGAATTCATTCACTGTGGGGAGTTGTTCCAAGCACATGACGTGTTAGTTCTTTATATCCCTTGCCCCATCCCTTTGTCATTTGCAAAAGACCCATCTTCCTGTTTCCTATGGTCTATCCTCAAATTTTATATTTAATTTATCTATGCAGAAATAAACTTTAAATATTTCTGTTTTTTTTTTTTTTTGCATATTTCTCAGTTTACGTCTCACTTTTAGAGTTACACCAACCACTACAGAAAGAAGCAAACATCACTATTACATTAGCAGCCCACATCTCCTCTTTCCCATCAAGTGCTGCTCCTCATTTTGGCTGTCAGTGAAATAATCCTAAGGCACACAGTGCTTTCGTGTATCTCACACCCTCATACCATAGCTCTTTTATTAACTCTTGAAAATCTGAAAGCTTAACAAGGTGCATAACGTTCTACTCTTACCTTATTGTCTCCACCGAAGAGCTAACATTTATTCAGGGCCAAACACTCCTAATTGGTTTTAAGTGTATTATGATAGGATTTTTCAGATCCTCTTTGTGTAGATAATTTCATTATAGTTATTTTGCCCTGTACTGAATTCGTTGATGAAGAATGTTTTATTATGTTTTAATGAATACTTTATTTTTACTTTCTGACTTGTACAGTTCCAATATGTTTTAAGATATTAAAAATGCAATCTTGAATATAAATTCTGCATTAGAAAGCAAAGAATGGTTAGTAGCTTCTAAAATCTTGTGTCTAAACATTGGTGAGTCCTGAGGGAACTCGAAGGAAGACAGACCCTAGGAAAATGCACTTGAGTACTTTTCTAGAGATGTTCCTGTTGGGGTATGGGTTACCTTGCTGATAGTTAAGATTGAAGGCAACCCATTCTCTCTCTTTCTGGTTCCAGTGGACATACATGGCCACAAAAATCTCTTAGGTTCTTTAGAGTCTAACCTGTCTCATTTGCTCTGCATTATCAGAACACTTTAACATGGAGTAGAGAGAATCGAATGAAAAGTGGAGGGGAAAATGGCTAGCCTGTGAGATGTATATGTTGGCATGCCACGTTCATGATGTAAAAGTCACATTTTTGTGTTTTTCTAAGCATAAATGTATTCTCATATACGAACAAGGCAGGAAGGTTGCAACCTAATTCACAGCATTAAGAAGTATGAATTATATCAATTATAATAACTTCGTCAATGAAGTATAATACCTATCCTTTTATGCATTGGTAGTAAGACTAGGCATTACTACAAATTTTGAAAACTTGTTTTGTAGTACGGAATGAAGTTTAACAATCTGTGTTGGATTCACATTGTAGCACCCAGGGGAACTGGGTGTCAGGTTGCAACACCCAGAAAAATTGAATTAACGTGGTGCTGGGTGAGGACGGCCCCATAACATAAATGAACTAGAGAGGAAGAGCTGGGGCAGTCAGTTCTCCTGGAGAAGTTTGTCATGATAGATTTCTGGACATGAATTTGGCTGTTCTGACCATCAGTGGAGCACAAGACCTTGCTTTCACTAAAGATGGCTATGGTACTGGTTGGGGGAGCTCTGGTCCTTATTTTGAGCACTGCTTCCTCGCTCCAGTGCAGACCCCTCTGTCTGCTGGCACAGATCCTTCATCCTGTGGACACAGACTTTCTAGCTTCCACCACTGACCATTGGGCCTTTCCAGTACAGATCTGTAATTAGGCCTGCATGAGACACTGTCATTGTCTCTAGGCCTCCAGTTGGGCCTGTTAGGTCATTGTAATGGGCTCTAGGTCTTCAGATAGACTCACGCAAGACATTGCCATGGGATCCAGGCCCTCAGTTGGGTTCACTGGGTCTCTAGTGAACAGATTTCCTACACTCTTTTGTATTTGACTCTTTGGGTGACTACTATAAAATGATCCTCTAAATTTTGTGTCCTGTGTTAGAATCATTTCCCTTGTAAACCCTGGCTACAACACATTCACAAACTCTCTTCTCAAAACTTTTACTTTTAAGTCTATGTGTAAAAGGCACATATAGAATATTTATATTAACATCATCATTAATGTTAATACATTAGAGACCCACATATTCATTAACATTTGGGTTTTAAAACGTTATGGGTACATAAATTGTCATATATTCTTATAATGTTATAAATATTAGGTAGTTTATAATTATGCATGATAATAATGTATAATGAAGCTTTGTGCTCCATTGAGGATGGAGATCACATTATATAATGCTGAATGAAAGAAACTAGCCATTAAAAAATATAAATGATCCCATTTATATTTTGAAAGCCAACAAAACTAATTTGTTATAGAGCCATAAGTCTGCAGGTGATTACTTTTGTAGAAGAGAAAAGGGTTGGTGATGGGAAGGAAGCATAAGTGAGATTCTAAGTTGTTGGTGAAGTTTTATCTCTGGGTCCAGATGTCAGATATGCAAGTGTGTCAACTTTATGCTAAATCAAACTATAATTTGAGTGAATTTGTATGTGTGTATTATGTTTCAAATGATGATAACATGAAAAATGATATTAAGGAAGTAGTTAACCAAAGCATCAAATAACTGTGAAAGCAGAATACATTTCTATGTTAGTCAGCATTTGGTCTCTGAAAAAGTTTCTGAGAAGCTGTAAGGAAGAAAGGTTTACTTTGGCTCATGTTTCCAGAAGTTTCAGTCCTTCGGTCCAGGTGGTTGAGTTGCCTTGTTGTTCTGGGCCTGTGGTACACAGTATCTCATGGCAGGAGCCTGTGGCAGAGAAGGCCATAGGGCTTGTGTTTTGGGGTTGGAGAGAGAGAAAAAAAGAGACAGAGAGAGAGACAGAGAGAGAGAGAGAGACAGAGACAGAGAAAGAGAGACAGAGACAGAGACAGAGTGAGAGAAATAGAGAGACAGAAAGATGAGACAGAGACAGAGGGAGACAGAGAGATACAGAGAGAGAAAGAGCAAAAGAAAGAGTCAGAGACATACACACACAGAGAGAGAGAGAGAGAGAGAGAGAGAGAGAGAGAGAGAGACAGAGACAGAGACAGAGGCAGAGACAGAGACAGAAAGGGAACATTCCCAATGACCTTTCCACAAATGATTCCTACCATCTTCTAGTAGCTGCCTAGGCTCGTGAGCAAACTTTTAACACATGGGACTTTGGAGAACATTTGACTTCCAAAATATACTAAGATTGTTCAGGAATTTTATGCATAGCATTATAAAGGAAACCATTTATAATTATATATCTGGAAAACTAAAAAAGTAAGTCATGAATCATAGAAATGTAGGATCTAAGGAAGAGAATCTAGTATGGATGGGATTAAGAGAAATTCAGCCTGATAGCCATGAGCAAGGTTGGGGAATCAGAATCCTATGAGGGAAAAGGGGACAGAGGACTCCAGAAGGGTGTTTAAGAGGCTTGGTAGCACCCAGAGAAAAGGGAGGATTTTTAACATCCAATAACAGCAAACAATGTAAGGAAAGAACAATGGCCAACAGTAGCATCAACCTCACGAGAAATGAAATGTAAGCAGAAAATGCCTCAGGCCTCTACTGTAAGCAGTATTTATGCAATCATGGTAATAAGAACCTTATTTGCTATTTTGCAAATCTCAGGCCTAGATGAGTTTTCAGAAGAGGCTTAGTGGCTTTGAAATGTGAATAGAATTATGGATGACAGAAGCACAGAGGCAAAGCGTGTGTCTGAAGAGTTAAAAGATTGCGAGACTTGTATAGTGAAAAAAGTGCTTTCTATGGTTGATCAGTCAAGGTTGGAATATTGCAATGTATTATCTGACACCAGACAATATAATCAAGAGAAAGTCTGAAAGCACTGATCTCTTCCGAGAGGGACACAGGAAAACAGGTTATAGGTGAGTTAGATTTTCATCTGTCATATTTGCAATTGACAATTTCATACATTAATGAATCAAGAAACAGTTGAGTGATTAAATCATCAAGATGCAAAATTTTCATTAAGAACTAAAATCAGTAAGGAATTAAAATTGCTTACTCTGGGAAGTAGGATCAGGAGGGGGACATGGGTACCAGGTAGGGAACTAATTACATTATTTACTGGGTCTTCTGTACCTTTTGTTTTTGTTTGTTTGTTCATAGTACTGAGGAGCAAACCAACAGTCTTGTGAACTAGCAAAGAGTTTTACTGTAGTATTTTCATCAAATTTACCCAGGAAAGGTAGATTTTGTGTGGACTGATATGTATCATCTTTCTCAAACTCTTCCCAGTCTTTGATCACAGTAGTTTATACTGAAGTATTGACTTTGTGTCCCTTACAAATCTTTCCAGTATATAGGAGCTGCTGTGGGAGAAATATATTTTGTGTGGACAAACCAAACGTTTCCCTTCATTTCTTTCTTCTCCACGAGAGCCTCTCACTCCTACAGTCGAGTAGCCTAAAGGACATAGAAATTGGTTTTCAGTTCCTGGATGAGGAAATGCTGGCACAGGATCTTGAAAAATTGATGGAATTATCTATATGATGAGATCAGAGGGCAGGTAAGGACTTGGCCAGTGTAGGCAACATGGAGTTCTGGATATATTTATAAACAGCAGACATCTAGAAACTGCAAAGTGTTGCCAAAACATATCGATGAACCAGAAATGTAAGAAGTTGCTCCAGCCTTTAGAATCTATGGGATTTTCTTATAATCAATTTTCTTAAATAAAGTTTCCTCCATCTTTTATCAATGCATAGAAGCCTCCAATGAATTGGCAGAAGGCCTGGTAGATGCCTCTTTTCATTTTCTTCTCACAGAAGCTACGATTTGGGCTTTGGTACAAGTTTGCAGTGTTTTTCCAGAAAATATCAGATGCACAACATTGGATATTTTTCATCTATGACTCTCAACAATTTTTAGAGTGAAAATTGCAAATGACATTTCTAAGACTGTCATGATGTTTAATGAGTTAACACCTGAGCTTCCTCTTCTACTGCCCTATTCCATGATGCATTCAAATGCATTTTAGCTATCTTGACTAAACTGTGACTTTAAATTATTTAACACAAAGAGCACACACAGATCTATATTCAAGAAGAAAACTAATGTATTGGGAGACTATCACCCTTAGGCACCGCATCAGTCACTATACATTTGCTAGGCAATACAGCTCATATCCATACCTTAAAGGAGTAGAGGCTTAATTTGACTTGCAACTTCCAGTGTGTTCAGTCCTGTTGGAAAGCTACTCGGCTAGCTCCAAGACAGAAAGAGCACGCTGGTAGCCCAAGTCAGGAGCACGCTACTCAACCTATATCAGCCAAGAAGCAGAGGTAAAGGATTGTTGGGGCTGGGGGCAAAGATATACCCTTCCAGGTCTTGCCTTCAGTAAGTATATTCAGCATATTCAGACATAAACTCATCAGTGAGTTTAACCCACCAGTGAGTATAGAACCTGCCATGATCCAATCACTTTTCCAAGTCACCACCTCTAAATATGTGAGACTTTTGAAGGACATTCTAATCTATTTATTTATTTACTTATTTGGTACAGGGTCTTGCTACACAATTCAGACTCATACTGATCCTCCTGTCTCAGCCTTCTCACTGCTGAGATTATAGACATGTACCACCATACCCAGTTTTGGTGGCCAGCATGGTGTGCCTGCTGCTCCAGGGTGGGCAGTACATTACATAAGAGGATCAAACCTGGGTCCTTGCACTTGCCAGGCAGACACTGAGACCATCGAGCTATCTCCCGAGCACTTTTCAATTTTTAAAAAATATTTTTATTTATTTTCCTTATTATTATTATTATTATTTTTGTAGTACCAAGGATAGAACTCAGGACCTTGCACCTGCAAGATAGGTGCTTATGTCACTGAGCTATCTCCCCAGACCCTATCTATTTTTGAGGGACATTTCAGATCTAAACCACAACAGGCATTGTCTCATGAGCAGGTTGACTTGAGCAATGAACTTGACTCGTCACCTTCCCTTCAAGATCCATGCATATCTCTTATAGGTGCAATGTATCAATAAGTAAGGTTAAATATTCTGATATTTAAATGTCAGCATAAGACAGCATCACAAGGTGAAAATCTAGTGAGGCACAAATCCTTAAGACTCACCAGTGTAATGAGTAGCATTAGTATTGGTGCTGGAGCATGAGGAAGGACAAAGTCATACAAAATAGACCTTTGAGGACCTTGAAGGCAATTCCATTTAAATTAGGTGGCTAAATCTTCCAAATAGTTACCTCTGCTAAGAAATAACTTATTTCAAAGCATTGTTTTCATAAATGAAATATTAATTGCATTGCTTGGTATACCAAGGATAAAGTAAAATACCATTTACATTTCAGCCTTTGTTGTAATTCCCTTCACAATTTTCACACTCAAGTTTCAGGTTAAACAAATGTATGCTGTGAAACATAAACAGATCTGATGGTGAGGTGTTGTAGAATATCACAGAATTACAAAAAGTGTGAAATACTGAGATGGACAATCAATATCTTAAAACTCTTTGGGGAAGGGTGAGGTAATTTCTCACACAAGATTTATTTTTGGTCTCACGTTGAGCATAGTTTTATGAAAATCCTTTTTCTAAAATACGGTGAACAAAATATTTCAGTGCAATGAAAACTATGGTTACCCAGTTTCCTATAATTCAAATTTTTCTTCAGTTAAGTAAGATATCAATGGAAAAATTTCTGCTATATTTGCCAGCAAACTGCCAGCTGGGATTTGGAGATGAACGTTTAAGAAAATACAATACACCAACTCCACTTTTCTGTGCCAGCTAGAGATCAGTATCATTCGTACACCACAGTGGGAGTATTGTTAAATCATCCTGCCTCTGAGGCCCAGAGAGAGACTGAAGCTTCACGTACTTTGCATTTATGTGCCAGTTCTTTCCACAAATAAATGGGGAAGCCGGGTGTGGTGGCGCATGCCTGTAATCCCAGCACTAGGGAGGCTGAGGCAGGAGGATTGTTGTGAGTTCGAGACCAGCCTGAGCTACAAAGTGAGCTTAAGGCCAGCCTGAACTGCACGGTGAGACCCTGTCTCAAAAAGACAAAAAAAAAAAAAAAAAAAAAAAAAAAAAAAAAAAAAAAAACCAAATAAGTGGGGAGCCTCTGTGAAGTTCAAACATGCTGTACAATCATCATGCGATTTGCTCTGTGTTTGTGACCTGGAGTGCAGGCCGGGTTTCTTCTCCCTTCCCACAATGCTTCCTTCCATGCTTATTTATATTGACTTACTCATTGTGGAGGCAAAGGGCTTTCTTGGAAAGTACTTCAGACAAGGTCAGTGCTTAGAATGCAGACTTACAGCAACATGACCATATGGGAGGGCTGGCGGTATAGCTCAGCGGACTAAGCGCTTGCTTAGGTAAGCGCAGGGACCAGTGTTCGATCCTTGGTTCCCCCAGCTGCGCCGGCCCCGCCTTCGGGTGCGCTGAGCCGGCGATGCAATCCGGGCGCGGTGGCGCGCTCCTGTAATCCCAGCACATGGGAGGCAAAAAGCAGAAAGATCGCTATGAATGTGGGCTGCATACATAGTGAGACCCTGCACCAAAAATATAGAAAAAGACGAAAATGACCATATGGGAACAGAAAGAAGCCAAGCTGCTATGGTGGCCTGCAAGGCCAGTAGGAGTGGAAACAGACTAAACTCTGTCACGGGCCTGAGGATTTGTGCAGAATCATGATGGTGGATAGAATGTGGTGCTGGGACTCAATCATGTGTGAATCTTTGGCAGAGAAAAAAGAGATATATAATCACACATCACATAACTTTTGTCAATAACAAATCCTGTGTATGATGGTGGTCTCAGAAGATCACAATGGAGCTTTTGCTTAGCGCCATTGTAGCTCTTATAATTTCTTGGTACAACATCTTTCTCATATGTTTTTGGTTTTTCTGATGTAAGCAAGCCCCCTGCACTGCCTGCTATAGAAAGTATAGTACATAGGATGATGTGTAGATGTCATACTTTATCATAATAATAAGTGTTGCTAATGTAAATTCATCGTAGTATAAGCGATCATTTTGTTACTGTGAACTTCAATTTAGGAAAAAGATTGGCCATAAAGTCCATAGTGAAATCAGCGGCCTCATATCCCTGGTGTTTACTGCTCTTTTGGTTGTATAAGAAGCTTCACTGAATAGCGAATCCTCAGCATTGTTATGTTTGTGTCTAACACTTTCTCCCAAATCTCAAGTGGTCATAAGGTTTTTTGGACATGGCTGAATGTAGAGTTTGTGACTGATTCTTGGTCCAATTCTGGGATTAAGGGTATGAGAACTATACTCACGCTAGTGTGGGTAGCCTGCACACAATACAAGGGCTGGAAAGAATCTGCTTTCAGGTTTCTTGTTTTGCTGTTTTCCTCTGCCATAACCTGTTGCACCTCTGCCTTGGAGCCAGCCTATTATGGCCTGAAATGTCTAGAAACTATGTACTAAATAAATATTTCCTCCCTTTACTTGTGGGTGTTGGGTATTTTGCCTCATCAGTGAGAAACGTAACTAGGACAACCCTCAAGTTCCTTTGAGTGCATGCTATCATTTGATCCAATGGCAAAATTGCCTAACTTAACCCTGTTGTAAAGTGACACATGATTCTGTGTACAGTATTATCACACTACTGTCCTTAATTTTATATCACTTACCATTGTGCAAGAGTGATAGTCATTGCTTATCCAGCCTCTTCCTTTCCTCTGTACTGTAAAGAGATCAATGTTGTCCATGCTTGATGTTTGTGATTTGGATTCTATTTTTTAAAATGTATTTAGTACAAGGTCTACAGGTTCTTAATACACGGATTAGACTCATCATGATCCTCCTGTTTTCAGCCTCCCAAGTGCTTGGATCACAGGCGCGTGTCACCGTACCCAGTCTCACTCACCATGTCAGTGCGCTAGGGATGTAGCCAGCACAGCATGCTGGGGATTGAACCCCAGTCCCTGTGTCTGCCTAAGCAGGCATTTTAGATCTCTGAGATATCTGGGCAGCCCGATTTAGATTCTTGAGAATGGATAAGAATGCAGAATAGCACGGGATTTTGGACAGACTCAGGTAAATTGATGCTTATGTTGAAGAGGGTGGCTTGAGATGGGAAACAACAGGAGGATATGGGGTAAAAAGATATTTTATTTTAGGCTGAAAAAGGTTCAGATCTGAAGTGTCTGAAAACATGTGCAATTATCCAGATCCTCTGAGAGAAAAAAATACGAAAATTACAAAGAAAACTAGGTGTGAGAATGAATGCTTACTTACAAAGGAAAAAGTCTGTAATAACCAATGTTAAAGAGAAAACCAAGATCACAAATGTCATTAAATGCTGTATTAATTAATTACTGCATACATCTTTTACTATGGGATGAAAGTTCAGGTCCCTCCCCTACTGTAAATATATGGTGAATCTGTAAAACCCAATGACGTTATTTAGGGGTGGGTGCTCTGCGCGGTAATTAGGACTCGGTGAAGTCACGAGGCTGGGAGCTCAGCATGGGATTAGTATCTTTGGGAGAAGACAGCCCTGCGAGCTCTGGATATCTCCTTGTTTTCCATGTAAATACACAGCCAGCTCGTGGAAGGAATAGAGCAAGGTGGTAGCTTCTTGCAAGACAAGAGAAGAGGCTTCAGAATGAAATCTTCCCTGCTGACATCTTGACTGTGTGGACTTCCTGCCTCTGCAATAGTAAGAAATGAAATTTTGTGGTTTATGCCAACTGGTTCTAGCTATGTGTTATAGCAGCCCCAAGATGACTAAGACAGCTTTGGCATACTATTTTTCCACATATATGTTTGTGGCGTATTTTTTGTCGTATTTTTAGTCTTAAAGTAATTCACTGGACTGAGTATTTTATTATTAACAGTGGTGATGCAGAGAGATGCCATTTTAGTACTGTGCCTTAAAAGTAAAGGAATTTTAATAAATTTGTTATTCATGTGTCCTATCAAAAAAGGTACGATAACTTTATAGTTGCTAGTATCACATTCTATGTATTATCTTGAAAGGAGAGAATTTCTCTGTCGCCTCTGCTTGCAAGTTTATATTTTTGATGATTTGACAACTTCTGAAGACCAAGCTCTGGGTCTTGCATTTAAATCTGTGTCTTTCACCACCTACATGGTTCTGGTGTCAGGTGTCAGTGGTCAAGCTCACTTTCAGCACAGCCTCAAGACCTTAGGCTATTGTGTTTACGATACTGGGTTACTAGGCACAAAGGGCTAGAAGAAGATTCCTAGGACTCATTGCAGCTAACAAAGTAGAGATAAGAGGAAAGCACATGGTATGTTCCATGAAATCTAAGTGTAACTTAGGCTCAATGATTTGGATTTCCAAAATTCTCATAGCTGATTCCTTTGCTATCCCATGTGATAGCATGTGGGAAAGAGGGAGTTGGAGTGATGAGTTACAAAGACTGTACCTAAAGCACTTGTGGGAAGAATATTTTTCTGAATTTTACAAATAGACATGGTCATAGAATCTTCTTTTTCCTTGTGCATCTTCTGCGTAGCTACCTTATCTAATACTGACAATGAGGCATTGAACTTTGTTTTGAATTTTCATGTCTCAATTCTATCAGTTTTGTTTATGTATTCCAGACTGAAGTAATTAGTTGCATATATATTTTTATAGTTTTCTTATGGAATTACCCTTTCATCATTGTGCATTTTTCTTCTTTTTTTTCCCTCCCCTTACCCTCTGTTATCTTTTCCTTCACCCTTTCCTTTGTGTCAGTTTTAGGGATTGAAATCAGGGCCTTGTATCTCCAGCCTTTTGCTTTTCCTTCCTTCCTTCCTTCCTTCCTTCCTTCCTTCCTTCCTTCCTTCCTTCCTCCCTCCCTCCCTCCCTCTCTCTCTCTCTCTCTCTCTCTCTCTCTCTCTCTCTCTCTCTCTCTCTCTTCCTTTCTTTCTTGTGTGACAAGATTTTACTAATTTGCTAAGTTGACCAGGCTGGATTCAAACTTTCATCTTTCAGCCCTAGCTGCCCAGAATATTGGGATTACATTCATGTGCTAGTAGGTTCAACTATAGTTTTACTTTTTAAGTCTAATAGCTCTTTTTCAAAAATCTACTTTGTCTGCTATTGTATTCATGTGGCTACTTTAGCCCACATAATTTCCAGATAAAAGAACAGTTGTTGGTTTGATGTTATATCAAGAATAATATAAATTTTATTTATATAGCACATGAAACTTTATGATGATGAGAGGAGAGAGAAGTTTGTATTAGAGAAATAAATATTACATCACTAGGAAAAACTGTTACATAGCTTGATCCTTCTTTGAATTTCAGTCAGCAAAGATAAGATATTCAGGTATCTATGTGAAGTGTCGATTGTTTGGACAAAATATTTAAAAAAAATTGAAAGTATAATTTGGAATTCTATTTGTAGCTTGAGGTTGGGAAGAACTCATAAAGTTCTGGCGTTTTCTTTATTTGTAATTAAACTCTACTGACTGAGAACTTATTTATAGATGCTAGCATCTGGTCTAAACTTTTATTACCATCCAACATGCTGTCCAAAGTAGACATCTTGGAGGTGTCCACAACTTTTCTTGTTCCACTGTATCCCACATGACTGAAATTATGACTTCAACTCTGAAATTTGACCTCATCGATGACTGTACTTCACCTTTACTTCCTTCCTGCAAAAGTTAATTGCTTCTGTTTCTTCTCTGTCTCCTCCAGGCTTTTATGCCTCCAGCAGCACCTCTCACATTGTACAGTGATTATCTCCTCATCTATCTGACTTGGGGCAGCACACTAAATGAAGAGTTATTTTAAAAAGTAGGACTATATGTTATTCTAATTTTGATTCTTTAACACCTGGCACATTGTATATGTATCACAGATATTTATACATTTTGGGACATTGAACAGGAATATTCTATATTTTTTCAGTTGATCATTGAAAGTTTTTTTGAAGAGAAAAAGGGGGAGCATGCTGGCCAGTATCTATTTTTATTATTGGAAATGTCACTTTAGAACTTAAGGGGAGTGAGTTATAAGTCTATATTTAGTTTTATACTTATTCATTATGACAATCTATATTCATTAAAATAGTAACTGATATATTATTTGCCTTTTATGTTCTGCCTCATGAAGTTGGAGATATTTAACATTTAACAAGGGTTTATTTTAAAGTGCTTCTATACCAAATATAATTTAAAAACACCTACATATATGTAAACAAGAGACCATTAATAACTAAGTTTTTAACAAGCTGTTTGGCTGAAAATGAAATTTGAAAAAAAATTCTACAAATTAGAATCTTGATTGACAGAGTTATATCTGTCAGGTGTCCAGGTATATTATTAGATTAAAAAATAGATTAAAATAGATTATTTAAAGCAGTAGTTCTTAATCTTTTGGTGCCAGCAATCAATATTTTTATTTTTATTTTCTTCCTGGGAAGGGTACTGGGAATAAGGACCTTATACTTGCCAGGTGGGGGCAGCAGCACTGAGCTAAATCCCTGGTCCTGGGACTGATTTGGTGGAAGACAATTTTCCATAGAAGAGGGAGGAGTGACTGTGATGGAGGGGATGTGGAGGATGAGATAGACAGAGCAGAGAGTGGTTTCCAGAGGACTGACAGGAGTAGGCACCTTAGATTCCTGGCATGTGCAGTTCACCATGGGTAGAGTCAGACGTCTTCCAGAATCTAATGCCATAGCTGTTGGAACTGAGGCTGTGAATACAGGTGCAGCTTTTAGGGCTCACCCATGGTCACCTCTCGGGCACAGGCTCATTCCAGTGAGTTGCTCATGGGTAGTGAACTCCTTTTACAAATATAAAATGGCTGGGATTCTTCTCAGTGCTGAGATATAAGACCGTAGGATTTGAATTTGAAGAAATAATTCAAACCAACGTAGGCTGACTTCTGCACTTTATAGATGAGCAAAATAAAGCCCTAGGAATGAAAATGTTTTTTGTAAAGTAAGACTCTACATCTCTCAAGTTCCAGTTCAGTGTGTTTTTCAACATATCATTCAACTTCTTGAACAGCTTTTAACAAGCAGATTCAACATAATATCTGTTGAAATGCCAGCTGTTTTGGAGAAACTGACACATTCATCTTAAAATGCACACAATAATGTGAGGGACTCAGAGTATTCAAAACAATACTGAAAAGAACGTTGATGAATTTGCACTTCTAAATCCTCAATCTTAGCACAAAGCTGTAAACGCATGTGACGTTAGTTTAAGGATATAGGTATCAATAGAGTATAACTGAGAATCCATTAATCAACTCTACGTTTGATGCCAACTTCTTTGCTTTTTTAATTACTCTTTTTTTTAAATATGAAGCAATAATGAAAGAATAAAATAATTAATACATGCTGTATTATTATTTCAAAGTAGTTATGCAGGGTACAAGACACTGTCAAAAAAGATTCTTATAAAGAAGAAACAAGGGGACTCTTCCAACCCCTATGGGCCCAGCCCAGGCCCGGCGTGTGAATGAGAATGTCTACCGCGATCTCAGGACCCCTCCACCCCTGCAGAACCAGTCCAGACCAGGCTTGTGAGTGAGAACTTCTTGCGTGCTCTCAGGACCCCTCAGGACCCCTCAGGACCCCTCATGAAGCCCAGGGCCAGCCAGTGTGTGGAAAGGCTTCAGTGCTCTCCTGTGCTCAATGGAATCCTCAAGCCTCAACCCAAGCCAGGTTTGTGAGTGAGAACTTCCACTGCTTTCTGCTGACCCCTGCAGATCCAGACCAGGCATGGAATAGAGGCCTGGAGTGAAACTGCAGCTGAAGTCCCTGCAGAGAGACTAGGGGCCAGAAGTACCCAGCTAATCCAGGAGAAGAACCTTTTGCTAGAGGGGCACAACAGGTTCACCTCCAAGGGCTGAAGTGGGAAGAAGCTGAGCACAGAAGCCAGACCCAAGAAGAGTGCAAACTTAGTAGATCTGCACCTGAATTTCAGTAAGTGTTAAGGTTATAAGTGCACCAAAGCTGTACACTAAATGTGAGAGGATGGTACCATACAAAAGGACAAAGACAAGGAGCAAAATACAATCTCAGGTCCCAAGCCCACCCAGAAGAGTGCAGAAGAGAATAGCACAGAAGAAATTGGGAAACACACAGCTGAAATGTGTGAATTAATAGTGTCTGAAATATAGAAACTGGAGAAAGGTATAGAGGAACTCAGATCAGAAATAACCTCTGATTAGACAGATAGGGTAAACAGAACTGTATATGTTGTATTATCAGCTTCTTTTCTGGATGGCTAACAACCTAATTTTGCTGAGCAAAAATTGGAGAAATGGAAGGGCTGCAAGGTCAGCCAACATTTTGGCCCTAGCCTTTCAAGGTCAGCGAAAACTCAGGATATAGGAGAGCCTGTACTGTAACATCATGGAACTCAGTTGTGCTCCAAATTTTCTGATCAAAGAGATTATGGGGCCACAGAGGAATGGGATCAATGATGTATAGTGTACCTAAGGAAGGTCACATGGAGAGAACACTTTCAGGCTTTCACAGAGAGCAAATTGTCAAGTAATGGCTGTGACTCATCCACGTGGCTGACACTGACAAAGGATCTACAAAGTATGGTACAGGGTTACAGGATAAATCCTGAGGGGATTTGACTGACCTTCTCAGATACAAAAGTTACATGTCTTGTAATATAGGTCTTGCTTTATCTCAGTCTTAACCATCTATCCAAAAAAAAAAAAATTAAAATGAGGTATATAAAGTAAAGCCATAATAATTTTGCTGAGCTGTAAATGGCTCTAGTCAACAACTTCTGTGGATAACCCACTAATATTGTGGACTGCTGGACTGTGTTGCAGTATTTCACTGAATTCAAGCACCTATAATAAGTGAATGCCAAGAGAATACACATCATTCACAGGACTAAACAAAAAAAGGGGATACAAAGGATGGACCATTCTGTATTTGTATATACAGAACAGTTAGGAGAAATATGCAGCTACTTTCACATAATTATATAGAAGAAAGATTTTCACAAATAATGTTTGGACAGGATATCCTGTCTGCTTCTTGTACTGTGGATAACCACTAGGAAGATAACAATATAAAAACTATTAATTATTGAAACTGTAATATAAATCAGCTTTAAAAAAACAAGAAAAAAAGATAGGCATACAGCTACATTCTCTTAAGGCAGTGAATAGAGGGACCTGCTCATTTGTAAATAGAATATAATGTCTGCACCTTGTACAACAAATAACCACTAAGAAAACAGTATGCAATGTATTAATTATTGAATGTACCCTACTAATTTGATTTGAAACTCTCTCATTTCTATTGGTTCTCCAATAAAGTTATGAAAAATTAAAAAAAGAAATAACCTATGAAATGAAAAGAGAAATCTCTGAATTAATAGTTTCTGAAGTAAAGAAATAAATGAAGAAACATAGAGGAAATCAGATCAGAAATAATCTCTGAAGTAAAAGAATCAATAACTGCTTCTCAAGAAGACACTGATAAAAAAAATAGAGGATATTAGCAAAATGATGGAATCCTTGAATGATCAATATAAGAAAGAGATGACATGAAGCAGAGTCTAAGAGATATAGAGGAAGTTATAATCTCAATCACAACCTTTCAAAACCATTTGAGTGAAAGTGAAGATAGAGTTTCCCATCTTGAAGATGCCATCACAGCTAGTGAAAAGGTCAGAAAAAAATCTCTTTAAAACAACTAGGATGCAGGATAAAATAATTCATCACTTGCAAGATGATGCAAAGATGAACAACATGAGACCAACAGGCATCAAGGAGAAAGAAGTCATTACAATTGATATAAAAAGAAAATGGGCAGAAGTAATGGCAGAAAATTTCCCAAATATGGGGAAACAATCTTACATTCAGTAACTAAAGCATATAGAACTCCAAAGAACATCAACCCAATTAAAAACACACCAAGACATACAATAGTCAAGATCCCAGAAATCAAGCACAAGAACAATATACTGAAAGTAGGTAGAGAAAAGAAACAGATCACATTGAAACTAAACTCATGAGAATAACAGCGGACTTCTCTTCACAAACCAAGAGGTCAAGAAGAGCATGAAGTAGTGTAGTTCAAGTCCAGTATGAAAATAAATTTCAGCCCAGACAATTGTATGCTAAAAAATCTCTTTCCAGTTTGATGGAAAAGTGAAATACTTCCATGACAGGAAAACTAAAGCATTTCTTGATGGCAAAGTCAATCCTACACAGACTACTAAAAGATGTTCTAGAGAGGGACAAAAACCATCATAACTTTGTGAACAAGAACAGAAGAGCCACTAAATATGGCAAACAACGAAGCAGTAGAGAAAAAGGAATAAACAACAGCAGAAAAATAACATGTTGATCATAAGTCAATACATCTCAGTTATAACCATCAATATAAATGGACTCAATGCACCAATTAAAAGATATAGACTGGCACAGTGGATGAGAAAAATAATCCAACAATATGTTGTGTACACGAAACACATTTAACTCATAAAGAAATTTATAGGCTGAAAGTCAAAGGATGGAAAATATTACTACACGTCCCAGCACCTCAGAAAGAAGCAGGGGTAGCAATCCTCTTCTCAGGCAGTCTCAACTTCAAATCAAGAATGACCAAATGAAATAAAGTAGGTCATTATACACTAGTTAGGGGAAAAATTCACCAGGAAGAGGTAACATTCATAAATATATAAACAAACACAGGAGCACTCAAGTATATAAGACAAATCTTAATGGACATGAAATTCTAGTATCTAAGACCACAAACTTAACAGGAGACCTTAAGAGCACCTTATCCCAAAACAATAGGTCAAGCAGAGAAAAAATTAGCAGAAATGAACCAGAGTGTGGAACTTATGGACATGGTGGATATATACATAGTGCTTCTCCCAACCACAGCTGAATAGATATTTTTTCATCTGCACATGCATCTTTTTCTAAAATAGACCACATATTGGTCCATAGGTCATGATTAAGTATATGCAAGAATACAGAAATTATCCCATGTATATTATCTGACCACAGTGCAGTGAAACTGGAAATAAATGACAAAAGAAAATGGAAAACTCCATAAATACGTGGAAATTAATAACACCCTATTCAGCAACCAATGGGTCCCAGATGACATTAAACAAAAAATTGAAAAATATCTACAATTCAATGAAAATTCAAGTACAACTTATTGAAATTTATGGGATGTGATGAAAGCAGTTCTTAGATGGAAATTTATAGATGTGAACTCACACATTAGGAAAGTAGATGAGAATAAATAAACACCCTAGTGCTGCACCTCCAACATCTAGAAAAGGAAGAGCAAATCAAACCCAAAGCCCAAAGATGTGAAGAAATCGTAAAGATTAGAGCAGAAGTTAATTTAATTGAGGTCAAGAAAACAGTTCAAAGAATTAACGAATCAAATATCTAGTTCATTGAAAGATTATACAAAATTGATAATCCCCTGGCAAACCTCATCAAGAAGAGTTAAAAAAAAATTCAAATAGAAGCAATTACAAATGGAAAAGGTGTAACTATCACAAATGCAGTGGAAATTCAGAAGATTATCAAGAGCTACTTTGAGAATCTTTACTCTCATATAATACAAGGCACAGAAGAAATGTGCAGATTCGTAGAAAGGTACAAATTACCAAAACTGAATCAAGAAGATGTAAAAACTCTCAGTAACCCAATAACAGCCCATGAAATTTTTAATGTAATAAAAACATACCAACAAAGAAAAGACCAGGTCTTGATGGATTCAAAGCTGAGTTCTACAAGAAATTTATAGAAGGTATAATCTTTACACTCCTCAAACTCCTCAATGAAATTAAAAAGGAAGCAGTTCACCCAAATCATTTCTGGAGGCAAGTATTATACTGATACCAAAACCAGGAAAAGATACATCTAAAAAAGAGAACTGCAGGCCAATCTCCCTCATGAACCTACATGCAAAAATCCTCAATCAAATCCTATCAAATAGAATACAGCAAACTATTAAGAAGATTATACATCCTGACCAGGTAAGACTCATTCCAGGGATGCAAATCTATGAATGTAATAGACTATATGAATAGAGCCAAATCTAAAAACCACATGATCATCTCAATCAATACAGGGAAAACTTTTGGCATAGTCCAACACTCATTCATGTTCAAAGTCACAAGGAAAATTGAAATCAATGGTCTCTACTTCAATCTGATAAAATCCATCTATGACAACCCAATGGCTAGTGTAATTATAAATGGGGGAAAATTGAAATCTTTTACTCTCAGATCTGGTAAAAAACAAGGATATTGTTGATCACCACTCTTATTCAATATAGTACTTGAATCATTAGCTAGAGACATTAGATAAGGGAGAGAAATAAAAGAATAACAATAGGTTAAAAAGAAGTTAAACTATCCTTATTTGCAGATGACATGATATTCTACTGAGAAAACTCAAAAAACTCCACCAAAAAGATACTAGAATTAGTACACAAATTCAGTAGCATAGCAGGACACAAAGTCAGTACCTCAAAGTCATAGCATTCCTCTACAC
This sequence comes from Ctenomys sociabilis, assembly GCA_004027165.1. Classification (NCBI taxonomy): domain Eukaryota; kingdom Metazoa; phylum Chordata; class Mammalia; order Rodentia; family Ctenomyidae; genus Ctenomys; species Ctenomys sociabilis. The sequence continues at coordinate 44,365 of PVKA01010929.1, read as the reverse complement.
AGATAACAAACATGCTGAGAGAGAAATTAGAGAAACAATACCCTTTGTAATAACACCATAGAAAATGTAATATTTTGGAATTTATCTACCTGAGGAAATCAAATATCTTTTCTGGGAAATTACAGTACTCTGAAAAAAAATGATAGAGGATTTCAGAAAGTGGAAAGATATTGCCTGCTCCTGGATAGGAAGAACCAACATCATGAAGATGGCCATACTTCTAAAATTTTTGTATGTATTTAATGCAATCCCTATCAGACTACCATGAACATACCTCACAGAGAAATCATTCCTAAAATATATTGGAATCAGAAAGATCTATGATGGCAAAGGCAATTCTGGCCAACAAAGACAAGGAAGGACGCATTACAATTCTTGACTTGAAATTATTCTACAAAGCCACTATGATAAAATCAGCATAGTATTGCTGACAAAATAGATCTGACGATCAATATAATAGATCAGAAGATGCACAAGCCTCAGCAAGCACACTCATATACCTTATCTTCAACAAAGGGACAAACATGCTTACTGGAAGAAAGATAGCCTCTTTAACAAATAGTGCTCAAAAAACTTACTCTCTATGCCAAAAACTAAAACTTGACCTAGGTTGATCATCATGTACTAAGCTAAAGTCAAAATGAATTAAAGATTTACACATTAGAACAGAAACACTAAATCTCCTGGAAGAAAAATTAGGAAGAACTCTTAAAGACATAGGGGTAGCCAAAGATTTCATGAGCAAAAATGAAACTTGCATGAAAAATACTTGAAAGAATTAACAAATGGAACCACCTCTTATTGAGAAGTTTGCACATGTCAAAAGAAATTAAAAACAAAGTGAAAAGACAACCCACAAATTTGGATAAAACTTAACTAATAAGCAGTCAGACAAAAATCTCCTCTAGAATTTATAAAGAACTGAAAAACATTAAAGCCCCAAAATTTAAATACCTAATAGAAAAATAGGCATTCAAGATCAACACACACTTTTCAGAGGATGAAATTATACAAGGAAATGAATAATATGAAAAATGCTCCACATCTCTAGCCATCCATGAAATGCAAATTAAAACAACGCTGAGATACCATCTCACCCCACAAAGAATGGCTATCATAAACAAATCAACTAACAGAAAAAGTTGGAGAGACTGTGGGGAAAAAGGAACCTTTCTCCACTCCTGGTGGGAAGGTAGACTTGTGCAACCATTATGGAAATCAGTGTGGAGACTCCTTAAAAAACTAGGACTGGAAATCCCATTCAAACCATATATCCCCCTAATGGGAATTTTCCCTGAGGAACTGAAAACGTCATATCATAGTGATATATATGTATGTATGTTTATACCAGCACAATTTGTGATAGCCAAATCTTGGAACCAAGATGCCCATCACATGAGGAATGGGTGAAAAAGACGTGATATCTTTATACAATGGTATATTACTCAGTTATAAAGAATGATAAACTTGGAACATTTATATTTAAGTGGATACCACTTGAAGATATACTCATAAGTGAAATAAAACAGACACACATGTACAAATATCGTATTGTCTCCCTAGTATAAGAACTCAAAAGAAGAAATACAAATGCAAAGGTATAATAGAATTAAAAAGAATGTGATAACTTGAGGATTCAACAACAAAGAGAATAGAGGGAAAAAAGCTGTAAAATATGACAGGGGCAAAGCCATACATTTATATGCACAAGATGTATAAGGCAATGAGCCTGAGAACTATGAGCAGGTGTTGACTGTAGAAGTTATTTGGTAGGATTCTCACTCTGGCTAACTATATATGCTAATACCTGTGAACTAAGCAACTGCACTGAAGATAACAATGTGTAATAGTAGGGTCATGCTTGGAATGCCTGTCATTCTGGTCTTCTAAATATGTACTGCTTGTCATAACATACCAACTATTTCCATAGCGTCTCTCAAGTACATTTTTTTAAAAAGGTAATAATAAAAAGAGAAAAGAAAAAAATGTCACAGGACTGTTCATCTACAATGCTGCATATGCTTAGATTTCTAATTATCTGTGCAAAAAATGTAATTTTTTATTCTTATTTTTAAATTTTATTTTACTTTTTGAATTTTTTTCTTCATACTCTGTAGGAACTTAAAAGTTAACATACCAATACTTGATGGAAAATACCTGTTCCATGTTTTGGAAGATGGTTTGGTGTTGACAGATAGTGAGGTTAAGCTCAACTGCCCATGTTGTAGGATAATAATAATAAGCTTTTCTGCTGGATTGTTAACAACCTAAATTTTCAGATCAAAAATTAGAGAAAAGGAGGGGCTGCAAAGACAGCCAACATTTTGGCCCTAGTCTTTCAATGTGAGTAACGCCTTAGGACATAGGAGAATCTGTACTGTAACATCATGTTGCTCAGTTGTGTCTCAGATTTTCTGATCATGAAGATTGTGGGGCCACAGAGAAATGGGATCAATGATGTATAGTGTGCCTAAGGAGGGTTGCATGGAGAGAAAACATCCTCTCAGGCTTTTGCAGAAAGTAAATTGGTCAAGCAATAGCCATGAGTCACTCACATTGCTGATGCTGGCAAAATATCTACAGAGTGCTGTACAGGCTTTCTGGATAAATCTTCAGGGGACTTGACTGACTTTGGCAGATATAAAAGTTACATTTCTTCTTATACAGGTCTTACTATGTCTTGATCTTAACCAGCCAGCAGGAAAGTGTAGAAATGAGGTAGGAAGAATGAAGCCATGTTAATATGCTGAGCTGTGGAAGGCTCAAGTCAACAGCTTCAGACATTGCCAGTCCTGTGCATAACCCACTACTATTGTAGACTACTGGACTATATTGGAATATTTTGGTGAATTCCTGTGCCTACAATATTTGGATGGCAATGGAATATCCATCTCTGACAAAACTAAACAAAAAAGGGGATATAAATGAAGGACCATTTTCTATCTGTATATACAAAATAGCATAGATATATAGCTACTTTCTCTTAATTCAGCGAGAAGAAAGATTTGTGCCAATAGTGTTTGGACAAGTTATCATGTCTGCATCTTGTGCTGTATGACTACTACAAAGGCGATATGCAATGTTTTAATTATTGTAACTCTTCTACTAACCTGTTTAGAAACTGTCTCATTGCAATTTTTTTCTCAGTAAAAGTAATGAAGAAAGAAGCGAATACATACATGAAAAAATGCTCCATAGCCATCCATGAAATGCAAATTGATACAACACTGTGATAATATCTCACCCCAGAAAGAATGGCTATCATAAACAAATGAACAATAAATGTTGGAGAGGTTGTGGGGGAAAGGGAACCCTTGTACACTGCTGGTGGGAATGTAGACTGGTGCAACCATTATGGAAATCAGAGTGGAGACTCCTTAAAAAACTAGAACTAGAAATCCCATTCAAGCCAGCTACCTCCTACTGGGAATTTTCCCTGAGGAACTGAAAATGTCATATCATAGTGATGTATGTGTACCTATGTTTATAGCAGCACAATTTGTGGTAGACAAATCTTGGAAACCTCCAAGATGCCTGTCACCTGAGGAATGGATAAAAAAGGTGTGGTACTTTTATACAATGGCGTATTACTCAAATATAAAGAATCATAAACTCGTATCCTTTACATTTAAGTGCATCTCAATTACTCTTCTCTCATTGCTGGGAAAAATTCTGACATAAAAATTGAAGGAAGGAAAGGTTTACTTAGTTTATAGTTACTGGAGGTTCCAGTCCGTATTCAGCTGGCTCCAAGGTAACATGGCACATAGCAGAGAGCAACATTTAATGGCTGTGGAAAGTAGCAAAAGCACCAGGGAGAAGTAATAGCACCTCAAGCTGCTAGCTTCTCTTCTTTCCTTACATTGAAATGCAAATTACCTGCCCCAAGCCAGCTGCAGCATCCACACCAACAATAATCAATCACGAACTCTAGAGGCTGTCCCATGACTGCATGAATCTTTAGGGGGACACCTCGATACATAACAGTGTCAATGCCACTTGAAGATATATACTCATAAGTGGAATAAATTAGACCCACATGTATAAACATCATATGGTTAAAATAGGTATAACACAATTAAAAGAAAGCGAGAACTTAAGGATTGGACAATGAAGAGAGGGCAAGGAGAAAAGCTAGGAAACATGACAGTTGTAAAGCCATACATTTACATGCACAAGATGGTTAAGGCAATGATCCTGAGAATCTTAGGCAGGATTTTGAAAATAGCAGTTAATTGTTAGGATTCACACCCTGACTAACTATATATGCTGATACTTGGGAACTAAGCAACTGCACTGCAGAGAGCAATGTGCAATAGTAGAGTCATGCGTGGAATGCCTGTCATTCTCGTCTTCTAAATATATACTGCTTGTCATGTCATAGTAATTACTTTCATACTGTCTCTCAAATGAATGCCTGTTTAAAAATAGGGTAATAAATGAAAACAAGAGAGAAGAAAAATGTCACAGGATTGTCCTGCTACAATGCTGTATAAGGTTAGATTTCTAAATTTCTGTGTGAAAATATATAATTGTCTATTTTTACAAAATATTTTTTTATTTTTTGAATTTTTTTCTTCATACTCTATAGGAACTTAAAGGTTAACATATCAATACTTGATGGAAAATACCTGTTCCATGTTATGCCTAAGATGTTTGGTATTCAGACAAATAGTGAGGTTAAGTTCAACTGCCTATATTGTAGGGTAATAATAATAAGCTTTTCTGCTGGAGGGTTAACAACTTAAGTTTGCAGACCAAATAATAGCGAAAAGGAAGGGCTGCAAGAACAGACAACATTTTGGCCATAGTCTTTCAAGGTCATTGAGGACTCAGGATATGAGAGAAACTGTAGTGTAACATCGTGTAACTCAGTTGTGTCCCAAATTTTCTGATCAAGGAGATTATGAGGGCACAGAGGAAAGTGATTGATGATGTAGACTGTACCTAAGGAGAGTCACATGGAGAGAAAACTTTCTCTCAGACTTTCATAGAGAGCAAACTGGTCAAGCAATGGCCATGACTCATCCACATGGTTGATGCCCACAAAGTATCTACAAACTGTGGTACAGGGTTTCAGGATAAATCCTAAAGGTACATGGCTGACCTTATCAGATACAAAAGATACATGTCTTGTTACATAGGTCTTGCTTTATCTTGCTCTTAATCATCCAGCAGAATATAAAAATGAAGTATAAAAAGTAAAGCCATATTAATATTCATTGCTGTAAAAGGCTCAAGTCAACAACTTCTGACATTGCTAATCCTATGGATAACCACTGCTATTATGAACTACTGCACTATATTTGGATATTTTGTTGAATTCATGCACCTACAATATTTAAGTGACAATGGATACTTTTCTCTAACAAAACTAAACAAAAAAGTGACACAAATGAAGGACCATTTTTTATATGTATATTCAAAAGTTAGGGTCAATATACAGCTACTTTCTCTTAATTCAGTGAATAGAAAGATTTTTCTAATAGTGTTTGTGGACAGGACATAATATCTGCATCTTGTACTATGAATAACCATTAAAAAGACAACAATATGTCATATATTAATTATCTAAACTGTCCTACTAATAGGTTTTGAAACTGTCTCATTCCTATTTGTTTCTCAGTAAAATTATTAAAAAAAGAAGAAACAGGCAGGTATTAGCAAAAAAACCCTCTTCAATGAACTAAGAAAACCCAGTGTATAAATGAAATAAATCATCATATAAGTGTAGATTAAGGGCTGGTGAGATAGTGAAGTGGACTAAATGCCTGGTTAGTCAAACTCAGGGACCAGAGTTTAATCTCACGCACCACTCACTGCACCAGCCACACCCCTGGGCATGCTGAGCCACGGCTGATACCTGATGGAGTGACTCCTGGCTGTAACCCTAGTGCTGGGCCAGCTGAAGGCTGGAGGATCACTGTGAGTCTGAGCTGCATATTGAGACCCTGTACCAAATATACTAAAAAAAGAGTGTATAGATTGAAATATTTTTGAAACAAGGGCATAGATAATTTCTGGAGCCATCTGAACCTCTCCTCATTTCCTAATTGTTTTCCATTTTACTATATACTTTAGAGAGAAAGGGAGAGTTTCTCATGTGAGAGAACCCAAGAATAGCTCAGCTTGTGTAGCTGACTTGTTTCAGTTAACATTACACTCTCAAGTTGCATTCATTTACCTACAAATTCCTCACATTTATCTTTATTGGCTAACTAATTTGTAAGTGTACCCAGACAATTTAACGGGGAAAGGATAATTTTCCAATAACAGCTGCAGAGATAATTGGATATTAACATATGAAGATATCTGCACTTCTATCTAACATCATATACAAAAGATTAAATTAGATCATACTCCTAGCAGTAAGAGGTTAAAAATATGAAACTAGAAAACATAAACACAAGTAGTATTATTTATGATTTTGGATTAGGAGATGGTTTCTCAAGTATGACACAAAAATATGAGCAACAAAATGTAGATAAGATGGACATTATCAAAATGACAAAGGTTGTCTTTTAAAAGTTATTAGTGAAGTAAAAAAACACCTTATAGAATAGATCTATCATGTATCTGCTGTGTACCTTAAAATCTGTAATATATTTGAGAATCTCACTACTCAAAAATTAAAAAATAAATAACCGAACTGAAAGTAGACAAAAGGTTTAATAAGCATTTCTCCAAATAATATATGGAAAGAAAAATTATGTTTAATGCTGTCATTAGCAAAATACAAATCAGTCATATGCTCATATGCCTGAGAAAGTCTCATCATAATTGGCGGAGACAAATCAATATCTTTTCACACAAAACTTGTTCCAAAATGTTCACTGAAGCATTATGCCTAACAATAAAAATGTAGAAACAATGCAATTGTCCATCAACCTATAAATGGATAAAGAAAATTTAACATTTGTACACTATAGAATTTATAAGTACAAAGAATGGAGTATTGATGCATACTACAGTGTAGATCAGATCTGGAAACATTATAGTGTTAAAAAGATCAATCAAAAGACCATCCATATGACTTTATTATTAGTATATGGTTTTCACATAATTTGATTTGTGTGAAATGTCCAGAATAGGCACATCCATTTATTATGAGTAATCAGTTGCAGTGTATGTGTGGGGAGTGTGTTGAAGGTAAGATATTTACTAATGGAAAGGGTATTTCTTTGTGATCTAACAAAAAAGTCTGACATTGGTGTTGGGGATTTGCACTATACTAAGAATACAGAATATATTACAAGTACTGAATTTTACAAGTTCAGAATGTGAGGTTTAGATATATAAATTATCTCAATAAAGGTGTTATAAAAGAAATCCTTACAAGGCAAGCCTTATCAGTTCCATATAGCTCATTAGAAAATGTAGACACTTGCCTCATTTTGGCACTTGTCTAAAATCGTGTTTAGATTAGGACCTGAATCCATGTAATCTGAACTCAGGTCCCTCCTCATCAACAGGATTTATTGCTTCTTTATGGGTAATCACATTCTTTAGTTATTTGCTCTAATGGAGTCATGCTTTTCTGTGCCACTAAAATATGTATAGAGCGTAGTGTCTCATATCCAGTAAATCCCAAACACTGACTCTCTCTATGTGATCTACATGAGTTTATTCTGCATGCACTAATATATATAAATCAGTTTAGCAGGAAATATAGCCTTTAAATTCACTCAAGGGATGACAATTTAGGTGATTTCTTCACTTTTCCTTCCACCTGGCATGTGTATATAGACATAGCCTAACAGGTATTTGGTTATACGTTACAATACAGACATGATCAAATATACTGAAGTGGGTAGATAAAGTGAATTCTACATGATTTGTAGTTGAAGAGTGCTTTTTGCTGATCCATGAGTGATTTGCTATCATTTACTTATGACTGAATAGAATCAGTTATTTGTTCAAATTTGTACATCTTGCAGATTTTCTAGCAGGAGGTTATAGGAGAGGAGTCTCTGAATGGCAAGCTAGAAGGTTTAGAGGGGCTAGAAAAAGGGATAGAGAAATGCAGAGGGAAAGGATGGATGATAACAGGGGAATTCTGCTTGATCGCCTACATTCTGGAAATAATGTAGTAGTCGCTAATGGCCCTATACCCCAAGTCCAGGAAAAGACCACCTAGTATCCATTTTCAGCTGGCAATAGCCCAGAGTCTGTCTGGAGAAGATGAAAGCTGAGGAAGAAGCAACTGTTACAGAGAAGATTTTTTGGAAGAGGTATGCCATGGCTTTGTGTATTTTCCTATCCATTGGAGGGAAAAGGTACAAACTTCGCTTTCATCTTCCATCAAACGAAAGAGATTACCTAGCTTGATATTTTTCTCTTAGAGACTTTCATATCTGCATAATGAAAATATAGTCATCTGAGCTAGTGTCACTACTGTACCTACATGTGAATGCTAAATAGGTGTGACATGGCTAGTGTAACTAAGGAACAGAATATGTAAATCTTTTCGATATTTATTAATCTACATTGAAGTCCAAATGGTTACATGTGGCTATGTTATACTTCATTGTGTAACTGTAGTCTATTATTTATGAATATTTTAAATAAGAACAGTTGCTAATGCTCATTAATATTGTACAATGGACCAAAATAGAATCTTTTTCTTTTAGTCCTTCCTACAGCCACTTGATTTAAACACTAACATTAACTTGAATTTATCCATAAGAAATCAAGGCACAGAGAGAATAAGCAAGAGAAAATTCAGGGAAGAATTTAGGAGATTAGATTCTAGAACCTTTTCTTTTAAGCATTACACTTTCTATTCTACGCTTGTCCCTTTAATCTCTTCGCCACATATTTGCCACTTTTTAAAAAATAACAAACAGTGGCAAGGACTGTCTCCCGAGACCTTATTTGTATCTTCTGTGCAGTATTTTTTTTTCAGTTATATAAACTTCTGGTTTTTCTCAACTACTTTGGTAGATATCCATGTATTTTTTTTTTTTTTTTTTGTACATTACTTTTGAGGCAGAATGATTCCATTTATCCTAATTGTCTTTGTTGAGTAGTAAGTGGATTCTTTGAAGATGAAAAGATTTTCATCCTTGAAATACATGTTAGAAAGGTCCCTAAGCCCCCTCATATATTTTAAATGCAGAAACCTGTGAACTCATGATTGCCTGTACTGTGGAAAATCTCACTTGGTACATAATGGGAGGGAAGTCTGGGGGCTTCTGACATGATTTTGCATGAGGCGGACCCTTCCTCTTTGATACATTATCAAGCCATTGAGTTCCATTTATACTTTTCATTTTCCAAATGAGATAATTGTATAAGACAGATTTGTGCTCTAATATTTTCATCACAGGTGCAGCAGGTGGGAACCTTCTGCTTATTCTACATAAGCAGAGGGACTAATCAACTGAAGAAAGGTGACTTGCAGGTGGATCATGTCATGTCCCAGAGCGCTGGACATTAATGAGCTTCTCTTGTGCCTCAAGCCAAATGAGAGAGATTACAGAGCTTACTATGTGTTCATTTAAGGTTTTCATTTCTGTGATACTGGAAAAATTCCTCTGCATTAGAATAGCTACAGCTCATGGAGAGAGGATCTACGTGTAGCCTTTGTTATAACTTCGAGTGTGTGTTTGTGCGCACACAGAGTACTAGTGCTGAACCCAGGGCCCTAACACTGAGGTATATCCCTAACATTTTTTAAAAAGTATTTGGTACAGTGTCTCACTATGCTGCTCGGGCTCGGAGTGATCCTCCTGTTTTCAGCCTCCTAAGTGCTTTAATTATGGGTGGGCACTACCATGCCTGTTCTTAGTGTTTGACTCAGGGCACACCAGGGATGGGGCCAGTGCGGCATTTGGTGCCAGGGATTGAACCCAAGACCCTGTGCTTGTTTAAGGAGGTGCTTAATCCACTGAGCTATCTTATCAACCTTCCTAGCCCTTTCTATGTGTTTTTTTTTTTTTTTTTTTTTTTTTTTTTAACTGTGAGACAGAGTGTCTCAGCCAGCCATCAAGATTCCCATCTAGGTTTGCAGCTGTGATCCCCCTGCCTTTATCTTACAAAGCACTAAGACTACAGACATGCACCAAGAACAATAGTGGTTAACTAAGAAGAAATTGAGGTAGAATGTAAAGTCATGTAGCTCGGGTCACACTGGAAGTATGAAGAGATTCTATTAAACCTCGGGGTAATTCAATTGCAAAACTTGTTTCCAGGAGGAAGAGTGGGGATTGGCAGTGGATTTCAAATTCACTTGCATGCTAGTCTTGATGATGGTTCAAAAAATTCTAATGACCAGGATACAACCTAGATAAATTAATTCAGGGTCTGCAATGGTACAACTGAGGCACCAGTACCCATAAAGCTTTCAGATAAGGCTGGTTTATAGTGAAGGCAGAGAGATATCCTCTGAGAGCTCATTCTGTTATGCTTTCTGTCAGCCAATGTTGCAATGTTCTTTAAATTCAATGGTACATGGACAGATAAAATACCAGCTGTTTTTTCAATTTGGTCAGTTTAATCTTTAACAGCAGTCATGTTGAGAATTTTGCTCACACTCTCCTTTGGCCCCAGGTTCTGTTGAGCTGTTCCAGCCTCCAAGCGTGGGGAAGGGAGCAGGACATATCTGGCTATGAGAATCCTATTCTCTCCATAAGTGTTGGGTTTGGCTTAGCATCCTTGGTCATCTGGGTCTGTAACCCTGTGCGTGGTCCCAACTTTGGAGCATTTTTCTATATTTGCTGATGTTTTGTCCATATGACTGTAAGACTGCATGATGATGCCAGAGTTCCTCCTATTTTCTTGTGGATTCCTGAAGCATGGGAAACTCCAAATGTTCTGCCATGATAATTCTTGTCTAATGCCAACTTGTGAGCTCTGAATGACTGTTTATGTGGTCTTCCTATTTCAAGTTCCATGACTTTGCTTTCATGGCTTCAGTTTAGCTGTGGGGAGTCTTCTCATCGCTAGAAAATCCTATGTTTGAGTTTCCTATTGATTCTTCCAGAAATTACCATGAACCTAGTGGTTAAAGTAATGCAACTTCATTGTCTTACAGTTTTGGAAGTTAGAAGTCCTACATTAGCTAGACACGTGGTTCTCACCTATAATCCCACAATGCTAGGAAACTCAGGATAATAAATCTGAAGCCAAGATCTGAAATTTAGTAACTTAGAGAACTTGTATAAAAATGGAAAAGTAAAATATAAAATCAAACAGTATGCTCATGTAGCTCATGATGGAGGCCTTCGGTTCACCCTCAGAATCAACCCAAGCACAAGACTTAGAATTTTAGTGTAGATAAGCTGTGATCCTTCTGGGAAATTTAGAATTCAACACATTTCCTTACTTTCCAGCTTCTATGTACCTCCTACACTCCATGTTCCCCTTCAAAGCCAGCACCACACCATCTTCAAGTTGATCCCAAACTCTGAGCTAAGGTTCCATTGGTACATGACCTATCTCTCTCCCTCTCTCCTTCTCTCTCTCTCTCTTTCCCCCCTTTCTCTTCATGTTACCCTCCTTGACCCTACAATGCTCTCTTCTTCACACAGGTCCTTTATTTTTATTTGGATAATAAAGGGTTTTAATTTGATTGGATCTTGAGTTTCCTTTGCTGTGCAAAATACAATTTTCATATTCTGAACATCAGAATAGAGATACACTCTGAGCCCCATTATTTTACCATGTTCTAAAAAGTTAGAAATTTTGAGAGAGCTAAATTTTAGAGAGAGCTAATTCTGGTATACCTTAAATAAATTTGTGAGAACTTAGTCATCTTCATGTTGACACACTGTGTTACCATTTTTACCTAAAGACTAACTTATCTTTTCCTTAGTTCTCTTCCTTACAAGTATCTCTCAAAGTGAGACCCACCTGCTGCCCATTCCCAAGGCCCTCAGGTGTCCATCAAGAATTAAGCTGAGGTCTTCAGAGAACAGTAGCACTTTCCTGCTTTTGGAGCTACTGCCTCTCCTCTCTGGTGTTTCCTTCTTTGCTAGATGTTGCAGTTTATTTTGTATAGAAAAACTCACTTTTATGTCATTATAAATTCATCCTAAAACTATGCTTATCAAATAAATTTCGTGTATCCCTTAGGTCTTACTTCTTTAGAGCTGAAGGCAAAATTTTAGAACTCAACAACCTTTTCTCTCTCAAAAATCTAGTATCTCACAAATCAAATGCATCTACCTTTTAAGATTCCATTTATTTCCCAGTTTCAAAATCCTACTTTGAACCTCAAAATCAATAATTGCTGTTTTGCTATCCCTCTAAAGCTATGACAGCTACTGAATAATAAATGGGGAGAGGGTCCCCGGGCAACCAGAATATAATACAGCATTTTTATCTTTTGACATAGCTAATGATGTGGTAGCACATGCATCAAAATACCAAGCAGGTGGTATAGCTAATACATGCTGGAGAAGTTCAGAGGATGGAGAGGCTGGTGAGGGGTAAAACACTCAAATAAAACTTCTTTCTACTGTAATGACTGAGGCCAGGATGTGTGGCTTCAATTTAGGCCAGAAAAAAATCAGAAGGGGAGCATATCTTGCATGGATAGGAATGCACTGGACACAGAATCCTTCATCATGCCAGAGAGAATTCACAGTGTGCGAAAGTTCCAGGGAGGTATAACTGCAGTGAACCTTTGTACTAGTCACTTTCCTATTGCAACTCAAAGGAGAAGAGGTTTACTTTGGCTCAGCATTCTTATGGGTTCTAGCCACTGTCAGCAGATTCTAAGGCAGGAATGGCATGACAGAAGGGCATTGCAAAGGAAGACAAAGGCTGCGAGAGAGAGACAAGAGAGAGACAGAGAGAGAGAGAGAGAGAGAGAGAGAGAGAGAGAGAGAGAGAGAGAGAGAGAGAGAGAGAGAGAGAGAGAG
>PVKA01010929.1:0-31399 GCA_004027165.1 Ctenomys sociabilis | reverse complement strand
TCCTGTGATTCATTCCCCTTCCAAAAGCTTCACCTCTGAAGACATGAAACTTTTGTGGGCTATTTTACATCTAAACCATCACAGCTCTTAATGTCAGGCTGGGTAAAGAACCACACTCCTAGTCTCAGAGAGAGACCTTGATGGACGTGCTGTGAGCCTTCAGATCGCTGAGTGTGAGAGTGCGGCTGAAGCTTCCTCTCCTGGGCTGGGAGCTCATCAGAGACTCATAAGCTCCATAACAGCACCTTCATGGAGCCCTTGTGAAATGTCACCAACCCTTTCCTCCTCTATCACATATACTTCCCTAATCAATCTGGAAAGAACCAATCTATGCTACTGCATCCACCTGCTGGAAGAGGCAATTGATTTAACATACTTTAAAAATTCCTTCATGTTTTATTTACTTTTGCCATGTACTACTAAATAATTAGCTCAGTTTGGGGACGGTCAAGGAATGTATGTATAAGCCTATGTGTCATTTTGTGGAATGAAAAAGGTGTGGCATTTGTGTTGGTTTTATGCATATGCTGTGTGAGGGATGACCAAAGGTACAATGAAAACTAAAATTAAAAAAAAATGACTACAGAGCCCACGAGATAGTTCAGTGGATTAAGTATCTACTTAGGTGAGTGCAAGGACCAGGGCTGGATCCCTGGCACCACATGCCATGCTGGTCCTGCTTCTGGGTAAGTTGAACTGGCCACCGAGTCTCGACATGGTGATGCACACCTGTAATCCCCATGCTGGGGAGACTGAAAACAGCAGTATCACTATGAGTCCAAACTGCCTAGTGAGTCCCTGTACAAAATACATAAAAAAATGACTGCAATAAAAGATGATATCCTTAAATGCCCTTGGAATAGCCCCCCGCCTTGCTTCACACACACTTATTCCATCACTGATGCCACTTTCTGAAGCAGTTCATGAAGTCGTCCTTTGTGAGTGGTTTTACTTGTGCTGTCCTGGCTGACTTGATGTTCTGAAGGGATTCAAATTGTTGCTGTTTTGTGCTGTCACTTTGACTTCAGAGGAGAACAAGATGTTGGGAGGTGCCTGATCTGCTGCATAAGGTGGGTGAGCGCCAGTAAAATATTTCCATGAGCTTGCCTTTCCTAGCCACGAGCTGGCACATGGCAGCATCATGCACTGTATTTTTGTCCATACTGGGCAAAGACATTTAGGAAAGAGGACTTCCCAAGAATGGATTAGAGATGGGGCTAGGAAGATGGCTCAGTGGAATAGGTACTCCTCTGGCAAGTGCAAGGGCCTGAGTTCAATCCCTGGTTCCACCAAAAAAAAAAAAAAAAAAAAAAAAGAATGGATCAGATAAATGTGTTCAAAGAGAGGGAGGGTATTTTTTTGGTGAGGTGAAGGTAGACATTAAAAGTTTTTACCATAATGATATTTTTAAACATTCAATTATTCATTATATATTTCATTGTACCATAAGTGTGTTTGTATATAAGGTGTTACATATACATGGTATGTGGGGGCTATGTATATGGTGGCTAGTGTTCTTTTCTGTGTGTATGTATGTGTAGGACTTATGTGTGTATGTGATCTATAAATAGAAAAAGGTGTGTGTGTGTGTGTGTGTGTGCGTGTGTTTGTGCGTGCAGTTGTTTTATGTCTATACTGAAATATTTGAAAGCATAGCAGTAGCCAAACTCATAAAATTATGCTTGAATCAACCACATGAGCAAATTATCTAACTTCTTCATGTGTTAGTTACAAGGATACTAAGACAAATATAATACAGTGCCTACTTTTCAAGCATACGAGTTACATATAGTAGGTACCTGTCACAATGCCTAGCACAGTGATGTCACTCAGTAAATATTAGTTGATGTTCAGTGGCATGACTCATACCCTAGTTTCTGGGTGATATTTAAAGGTCCTTTTGCCCCTTCTGCTAGTTGATGGTCCCTTTGAAGCAGCAAGTGGTGACAGTTCAGTACAGAACTATTAGATCCAAGCTAACAGAGAAGATTTTCCTTCATGTCCTTGCTGGTCTCTAGCATTACTACTCATCTTTGAATTCACTGCAGATTATGACAACACAAAAAGTATTGAGCAGTTGTGTTTTCAGATACTGGTCTGAGAATAGAGGCAGCTTTCCAGCATGCTCTGCTAGTATGAAAAGAAAGGCACATAATTTATAAGGGCAGTAGATGAATGGACATCAAATATTAATCAAGCACCACTGCAACTTATTAATGGTAGCATAGGTTCTGGTAGAAAATGATTTGTTAGCTGCTTACACAACTTTTTAAACATTTTAAGCAGAGAAAATCTCTGCAAAAACACCATGAATTTTCATCTAGAATAAATGGAAAGAGCTCTGACTGATGGTGAAAAGGCTGACATTCAGCATGGTCATTGAGGAGCCAGAGGTTGGGGAAAATTCATTTCTTCTTCCTGCTACCCAATCCCAGGAGGTGTCTTTTTTTTTTTTAAGGTGTGCACAGTGAAAGCTTACCTGAGAGGCACTGTATAAATATCAGGACCATCTTTTTCAGATCATCAATTTTAGAATAGGAAATTCATTGTCAATTAATAATAGAAAACCAGTCACTTGTAATTTGTGCAAATAGACCAAAGCGCAAAGAAGCATGTATAAAAATATATATGCATCTTCTGTTAATGCAATAATCTACCTCATGTCCTTCGTGGTCCTTCATGAAGCTTTTTTAGTATTTATCTTACTCTCTAGAGTATAAAGTTGATGAAGACAGAAATCTTGCCTCTTGCTTGTGACAGGTAGAGCTGAAGCTGTTCTAGGCCCAGGCTAGGTGTTCTATACTTAGCTGTGGAATAAATAAATAAGAAAAGCACTTATATAATGAGAAAACTTGGTAAAATGTATCATGATGTCTTAATGACTTAGAAAGCAATGAAACATTAAAAGTGAAAAAGGGTATTTAAATCCTCATCTTCTGACATGGAGAGACATAATTACACACATAGTAAAAAAATCATTTGCCAAGTGGTTGCATTTGTATACGTATACATTGTCTTGGTCACACTCTCCATCACTGGGATAAATACATATATTTAAACTTGAAGTTTACTTTTGGTTCGTGTTTTAGAAGTTTCAAGCCCTATTCAGCTGAAGCATACAGAGAAATTGACATGCTAGGCAGTAAGAAAAGATGTTAATGTCATGGTGTCCAGGAAACAAATGGGATATGACATGGAGAGAGAGCTGGCCTTCCAGGTCACAGCTCCAGTGTCCAACCACTGGTGACCAGACTGTACCTCCTAATGGCAAATCAGCTGTAGCAAATTTCCAATTGGATCAGTCTTCCAAAACTCCTACTTATAACTGCATGAGCCTCTTGTGGGGCAACTAGGTATAAACTTCACAGTGTGCATATTTATTTGCAAAGAATAATCTATAATACATTGTTATGGTATAGATCTAAAATGTCCCACCACCAAAGTTTCATGTCTTTGGAAGGTGCTTAGACTTAAAACCATACTCTGCATCCCTGGATGTATCCATTGATGGTTTCAATAGCTGTGTGTCCTATTAGAATAGACTTTTATTTCTTCCTAATGCCTTTTCATATTGTCTGAATAAAGAAAGAAACATAAGCATGGATTGTCTTAAAAATCAGAAGGAATTCCCTGTTTTAATTTCCTCTAGCTGCTGAAGACAACAAAAACTTGGCATTTGAGACAGGGTTTGAGGAGTATCTAGGTAATTTCTTCTGCTTGGTTGGTACAGGGTTGAGCTGTTAAGCTTCAGAAAGAAAAGACGAAAAACTTCAGCTCCTGCCATTAGTGGACCGTTGATGTAGGCTTGTTAAGTGGAGTGGATAAAGATGAAATCTCACATTTGACTCGTTCTTAGCAGAAGAAGTTTCTGTTGGCTCCAGGTCAAAGAACTTGAGCTGTGGCACTCTGAAGAACTGTGACAACTTTTCCAAATTCAAGGTCTTTCTTCTCTCATCAAACATTTTGTTTTCAAAATTCACTCCTCCGTGCTAAGAATGAATGTGAGTAATTTAGCTATTAAAATTGATTCTTCTGCAGTCAAATGCTCTACCACTAAAATTGATTCTTCTGAAGGTAGGAAATCTTTCACATATTTCGTGACTGAGTTCTTCCGAATTCCAGATCACACAGTTTTTTGTGAGTGAACTTGGTCCTGAATCTATGACTACCAGCCATGCCTTATGACTTTTAATAAGGTTTGGAAGTTGTAAAATCTAAAAAGAGCTTCAGTCACTTCAGGCCTCAGGACAGAGGGACATATAGCTTAACAATGTGATATTAAAATAACCACTACCATAGCTGTAGCTCTTCCTAAGTACTAGGGACTAAATTTCCTTATCAATTGTTATCTCATTTAACCCTCTGGGATCAATGCCATTGTTAGGCCAATTTATGGAGGGTAGTGTGCTTTGATCCACAGAGGGTTGACACCTGGGTAGGGTCACACTTATGGACAAAAAAATGATGCATGTGGCACAAAAAGCCAGCTGTATTCCACTCTGGAGATTATCCTCCTAAACCACAATTGTAGATTGCCTTTCTGTCTTCAACGGTTTTTCAGTCACACCAGTAAGGACCAATTATTCTATGCATTTTCTCTGTCTCTTCTAGAAAGCTGGAGACTGCGAAGGTTTTTTCCAAGAGGAGGGACTATTTCATAATAAAATGTATTTCTTTATTTTACTGTCAGTGTCTCATATTTAACCCAAGTAAAAACTTTTAGCTATTTTTGAACCATACCTGGGAAGTATAGAACTACATTTGAGAGTTGTGTGACATGGTGGTTGTAATTAGCTAACAGATAAGCAAAAATTAAGATTGAAGAATGCCTTTCTATTGACCTTACATAAATGGAAAGGGAACAGGTTCATTTTATTTCATTGAATTGATATGATTTTTAAAGGGAAATTGGATGGTTTTATTTATAAGCATATATCTCATTAGCTAGAACCTTACCCAGATTATTCATGAAGTCAGTAGTGTTTAGGGTAACAGTAGGGTAAATTTGTTTGCCTGCTTATATAATGATGTTGATATAGGACAATTAATTTTCCAGAAAAATATTAGGGGGTAAATGCATAGGCACAAATATAAGAGACAAATCATTTAAGTATTAAAAAAAAGGTGCATGGAGACTAGTTAATTGCTGGGATCTGAAAGTCAGAAATCTAATCCAATTAAATATGTAAATGCACAGTGATGTTCATGTTCAGTGTCCTTTTGGGCTAATAATTAAATGATGGATTTAGAAATTAATTGCTGGGTAGTGGACAGCTTGGGCTGAAAGCACGGAGTTCTTTTAGCAGCTGTACCCACTCACAAGTGTCATGCGATTTGTCTCCTCTGACTTGGAGGAAGGGAGGATTTATACAGTGAACAAATAACCTCCTTCCTCTGCCTTCTCTTCCAACATGACAGTCAGAATGAGAGAATATTCTCCCCTGAGGATAGTGCAATATCGCTACTTGACTTGTAATGAGTGTCAGGAGAGTAGCTGTGGGGAAAAATGAAAACTAAGCTTAGCAGCCCTGCTCCTGTTAGGGAAGCAAAATAACTAAGTAAAGCCCTACGATCTGCCTCCTAATGGAAAAAGTCCAATCCTGATTACATCAGCCTACAACAATCTCTGCCTCGTTCTGCTCCCCGTGGGGACGTCATCCTAACGTTATGCCCAGGACATCCCTTCCACTGTCATCTTGACTTATTCAATGCACCACATGCCTAAGTTTGTTCTCCCTAGATGACTATATGAGGAGAGTCAGAGGTGCTTAGTGCTACACGTGTCCTTGTTAGTATTTAGATAGCATGTCTTGACATGTGTGGGTAGGGTCGCCCAGACACCAGCTGGTCTGTATTCTATCGTTTTGGATGATGGATCCCTTATTCTACTTGGTGACCTTGTAGCATATTGTGAATATGTTATGCTATTTAGCTGAGCCATCTGTGAATGTTACTGCATGACTGGGACTGAACCTTACAGATAACAAGCACTCTTATAGATCTGTAAAATATGGAATTAAATTGAGAAATGCAAAAAGAAAGAAAGAGAGAGAGAGAGAGAGAGAGAGAGAGAGAGAGAGAGAGAGAGAGAGAAGAAAAGAAAGAAAGAAATGTACACTGAGGGTCTGATTGGAAAGTACTGGCCTAAGTAAAATAACATTAGAATGGCTTTATATTGAAATCAGCAAAATCAGCTGAGAAAAATTCAGCTTCAATCCAGATTCAATGAACTTCATTTCCTCTTTGAATTTCGTAAGAACTAGAATGCGTGAAACAAATTCAAATAATGACGGCTGCCGCGCATGCTAAAATGTGTGGAGTCCTGTTGGATGGGAACCGCTTGTCAACAGTAGATCTATTTTCAGTGTAATTCAGTCAGAAATGCTTTGCATGTGTCAGTATGGTAAGCACCATCTCTCTCCTCCTGGCGCCAACAGCTTTGCGTTTTTGGGACTGCGGAAGAGTGTCTTGAGTCTTGCCTTCCTGGTAGACATAACGCAGTTTCTTGTATTGAACAGGTGCTTCGTGTTTGTTAGTTGAGCAGAACAAATACATTGGACCCAAAGTATTTGCAGCTTCCTTTGTTATTCCTCCGTGAGGTGTTGCCAGTTAAAAGAGATGTCAGGCATAAGCAGCTCAATGTAAATGAGCCACCTTATGATGGTGGAATTTCAGGCACACAGGAGAGAGATCACGGGATGAGTAGAATACTTTATTATGCCAGTGAGCAGATTTTTCTACGCTTCCCTTAAAGGCTTCCTCTACCTTCTTTAAAAATCTGTTGTGCTCTTTCTTTTTATGAAAATCAAAACTCATAGGAGTGGGGAAGAGAGGCTTTGAATTCTAGCATGGGCTTAAGTCTACAACAGACTGCGGTCAATTCTGAGCACTCATCAGAAGAATCTAGACTCACTATCACAAGAATAAAGCCCATAATACAGTGGAAATTGGAAATGATAATATGACTTATATGCTATATTGTAAATGCGCAATGACTATTATTATTTTTAACAACTTTTTTATTTGAGAAAGCCCAAACTATATTCATTCAATATTTCCTAATATTTGTAGGTATCAAATGTGTTCTAAGAAACCAATCTATTTTAATTTCTGAAAATTTGCCTGATATTTTCTATATCTGTTAATCTAAATGCCAGATTTGATGATAACAATATGTAATATATCTTTTTTTTCTCTAAAGCTGAATTATAGCACAGTTTCAATAACTAATTCTTTTTACACTGTTATCATCCCAATGGTTATCCATAGCGCAAGAAGCAGACAGGATATCCTGTCCAAACACCATTAGTGCATATATTTCTTCTCATAGAATTATGCCAAAGCACTGAATATGTATCCTAACTTTACTGTGTATACAAACACAGAAGATAGGTATGCAGCTACATTCTCTTAATTCATTGATCAGAGCCATCTGCTCTAATCGCATTTGTGCATGGAGTATCATGTATGCACCTTATGCAACAGAAGGCCAATACAAAAACAATGTGCAATGTATAAATTGTCAAATATGCCCTACTTATTTGATTTGGAACTGTCTTTTTGCTACTTGTTCTTGAATAAAAATAAAAAAATAATAAAAAGAGAAATAAAAGATAAATAATATATCAAACATTGTTAATTAGCTATTCTTGTTCTGAAAAGCTGTAATGTATATTGTTATTTTACCATGTTTCTGTCTTTGATTTTTTTTTGCTCTTGTGTTACTCTTCAAAATAAAAGAAAATTATAACAAAAATGGAAAAAAGACTTGTATTTTAAGTTGATAAATACCAAGTATTTATTCTGGTAGGATAAGTGCAATGTTTTGATTTATGTATCTATTCTAGAGAGATTAAATCAACCTAAATTGCATGTCTGCCAGCTTATCAATTTATTTTTTTAGTGAAGTTAGAACATAATAAATATGTTCTTTTAGAAGTTTTGAAATGTCCAAGTCTGTGAAAACTGCCATTATATAATGCCATAGGTAGTGCGGCTTGGACAGCTTTCTTAATTATCAGAAAATTGTCATCAGGTGTCCTAGTTTCAAATTATGATTGCATCCTCCACCAGCATGATTGATTGCAGGGCGTGTACTAACACCTCATTCAGTTTCATTCTTGCTAAGGGTGTGTTGTCTGAGGATACCTTACTGAGAGATCACGACTGGAGATTAGATAAACTAATGAATGGGGAACATAGAATAAAGTTTGATGACACATAGTAGACAGCAATTAAGGTTGATTGATTCTGAAAATAAACTTCTTGTCTGAAGACTAAATGCCAGATAATGCTCTTAACAAGTGAGTAGTCAGGTGAACATACTTATTTTCCATTTCTGGGAAGGTAATATAATCTTAAAAAGCGCAATTATTTCAGTATCTTTTCTTGGCACCTGATCTCTTCTCCTAAACCTTTGTAGTCATATGTGTTTAGTTCAGAAATTTTCAGGATTTGTAAATGTAATATAATATATTATTGTATTTAATGCCTTCAGTGGAATTGCATAAGGGATTCTTAACAAACATATTAATTATTCTTTAGTTAAATGTGTAAGTATTTACCCTAAGATGGATGTGTAAATATATAGCTCCATAGTAGAGGTCAGGTTTTGCTACAAAAGAAATTTAGGTCAGGAACTCATTGACAAATGAATTGTGAATATTAGTTTTTTATTTTTTGAAAAGTTCACAAGTACAGATAAGAAACTTTGGATCTGTATTATTAAATAACTTTTCATAATACATTTATAAAGTATATTGACTATTCAGAGTTGAAGTCATTGAATTGCTTAGCTGTAGGATTTTTTTTTTTTTTTTGTATTTTAAGAAAGGGTCTACAGGGTGTTCAGGGTCTTACTACTAGATCAGCCTCATGGTGATTCTCCTGTTTACAGACTCTCAAGAGCTGGGACAGCAAGCGTGCACCACCACGCCCATTCTCAATTGTCTCAGTGCATCCTGGAGGTACCAGCATGGCAGGTCCAGGGGTAAAACTCCTGGTCCCTGCACCTGCTTACAGGCATTTTAATTCGCTGAGCTATTTGCCCAGCACTGGCCATAGTTATAGATTATGAAAATAAGGTGAGAGTTTGGCTTTTCAGTGAGAAATGCAATTCTGCCTACAGGCCTTGGACAACCCTGACTCTGGATTCATGACTACCAAATGCTATGAAGCCTTACTGAATTCACAGAGAGCACACTATGCCATGAGCTGTGATCTTCTGTCATTGTATCATTCAGGATTTACTAGAGAAACAGACATACCACAAGATACATATAAGTAGAAGAAATTACGGGTTGGGCTCATGATGGTTAGCCACAGAGTTAGATGAAGAAGCATGCAGAAGGGCATCTACATACTGGAGGTTGAAGGTTTCAGGCTAAGGTCTGGAGCTCACTGTAACATTCTGTACAAGACTGCATCAAAGGGCAGATGGGTTTGGGACAGAAGGCTGAAGAGTCTCCAGTAGAAGCTGACAATCTATGCCAGAAGCCAGGAGATGACATCCAAGCTGAAGGTGAAGACTAGAGCTCCACCAAAGGACTGGAAATCAGTACTTCCTCATTTCCTTTCTATGGTATTCAGGACACTTACCCTAGGAAGGGTGTAGTGCCCATTCCACCTCATGCCCTCCTCTTGCCCAGGCTCAGGATCCTTACAAAGGGGGGCCCTGCCCCCCTACTGAGTTACCTAAACTTTTAAACTTCTTAAATTAACACAACGAACCAACCATTACAGTATCCTAGGGCATGAATAGCCACCCTATGACATACCCTCTACATCTTAGGTGGACGACAGCTAAGTCACTTAAAGTTTTAAACTTCTCAGGTTGACACAGTGAATCAACCATAACAGTCACGTGCAATTTGCTGTTTTCTTATGATAGAATATCTTATAATGTGACTTTCTTTGAGTAGTACACAACACAAGGAAATACACTTTGAAAGTTAATTTCATAGTTTTTCTTTCCTCTTTGACGAGTCCCACTCAGGCTTTCACAGAATACAATGTCTCATCCAGAAATTCTACGGAAACGGGGGAAATATTCTGTTCACCTACTTTTTTCTACCTCAAAATGTGACCAGGTGACCTCCCTCATAAGGCAGAACAAAGAGTACCCAGTTGAGGTGTTTAGAGCAGACAAAAGAAACAGCATTCCCTGGGATGTTTGTTACTTGAATTTATTAAATTCGTCTGCTCATCAGAATAATTAGGAAGAAAAGAAGCCAGAATTTTAGGATCTTAGAAAATTGAAAAGGGGTGAGATCCTAGAAATCTTTTCATTTTCCTGATGTGCAGCTAAGTTTGGCAACCAGAATTCAACCTTCAAATCATGGCCTTTCAGGTCATAGACCCAGAAATTTCACTTAGGGTGAGAAAGTCAAAGTACAGAGTGGTCAACAGTAGCTGCCTGTGGAGTTCTGCATTTTTGAAAATTTTGAAAGCATTGTGAGAATTGAACACTAAAGGTTTACTGAATAGAAAGGCTCCCTTTCATCTATGCTATAAAAGATCCTTTCCGAACCATGCAAGCTGGGACCGCAGTGGGAGGGAGCAGTCTTCATGGAAGAGCCGTGTTTGAACTTGGCTCTTGCCTTTTCTTCTTACCACACAGTGTTAAATTCATTTATGAGATTCCTTGAGGGAAAGCCACTAGGGACCTTTAACATACACAGTGGTACCAGGTGGCCTCCTAGGCTGATCCACAGGAGCCACAAGCTCAGTGGAAGGACAGGGAACATACATGCAAGAATTGTTGGGCCATATGCAGAACCAGGCCAATTCTTCTAAAATTTGGGAAAACCCATTCAATCTGTAGTCAGTTAAATCCAGGTAGAGCTGTGAACCCAGACTTACAGATTTTTTTTTAATTTCAAAGAAAATAATCTAATTTTCAGTGTGAAATCTTCCAAAATTTTAAATGAAAACAATTTATACAGTTGCACTACTATGTCCTAATTTTATCTCTACTTTGCAGCTGAGTAAACATTTTCAGAGAATCCAGCAACTATCCAGGATCTCCTTCTGTACCTCCAATTGGAGATAGTATGGATGCCCAAGATGCTGCAAATCGTAGGCTTGACTATGACCTACACAGTGTGAGCAAAAGTGACATCTTGAGAGTTTTGAGCCAAGGAAGTCTGGCAGATTAGCTCTGCTGATATAATTATTGATCTGCTGGTGTCAAGGAAGATGCAAGGCTCATGAAAACAGTGTCATATCCAATGGAATGCCCATGTGAGAGTTGAAGCTGTTTTTACCTGGGTTACATCAGCCTATACCTACCTATCCTTGAGCTTCATGAGCAAGAATAAATGGCTGTGTTTACATATCATTAACTTGTGGAAGACCTCAGATTAAGATGTCTATCTGATGGAGGGAGTTTAGAATTTGTTTAAGGCCACACACTGGTTATGGTTTAGTGAGGATTTGATCCTGGATATGCAAAACCTAAAGCTCCTGGCCATGCATGGCATAGTGACATTTGGATTCAGGAGTGGTCCCCTTTGATTATTTCAGAGCTGGGTTATAGTACTCATACTAGATTAATAGCCTGTGTAGTATAGCCTCACTTAATTAAGTGTATCTAAAATGATCCTTTTTCCATGTAAGTTCACATGCTGGAATGCTAGGGATGTAGGACTTCAGCATGACTTAGGGGGGTACAGAGGTTAGCGCTACCATCCACCTGGGTCTGCCTATATAGAAGGTACTCTTCCAGGCTTGGGCATTTGTTCCATAATCCTCAAGTAGCTATGCCTATATCTCCCTGAAAAGGCTCCCTGATGCATACCTCCTCCGGAGCCTTCTCCTTTGAGGTTTGTGTCATTCCAGCAGTGAAATTGTATTCAGTAGTAGGTCCTTTCTCAGGGAGCTCTCAATTCATTTTTCTCCCAGCAATTTCTATATATTTTTTCTGCTTGCTGAGTGAATATCTTTGCCCCAGGTGGCCAGGCTTTTTTATTACTTGAAAAATCCCTCAAACTCCAGATCAAAAAGCACCACAAGTTAACCATATTTCTATCTATTTTCTTCACATAAGCACAGAAAAGGCATTAGGGAATAAAGCTAAAATGTCACACAGGGCTGGCATTTTTCCACACTGAGTGGCTTTAATGCTGGTAGTGTAGGAAAGACTGTCGTTTAAACTGGGGTGCTGGGTGATAGAAGGCTCTTTTGCTCTCATCTGGTTCTTTCTCACGGAGCTGCCAAACTTCCTTCCCCCATCCTGGTTTTGGCTGGTTGAAGTGTCAGGTACTAGGTGCCTTCTTCTGAGAGTGAAAGGAAGTTGCCGCCTCACAGGAAGGCAATGATACCAAGGGCTCCTTTGTCTGTAGCTCAAGAAGTTCTGGAAACAGGAAGGGGGCTGAGGAAGAGAACATGGGAGCCCCCAAGCTTGGAGGAGGGGCATAGCACTGGAGGTTTTTATACTCATCTCAAAACACATTTTTAGATAACATCACATACAGAGGGTGACTGAAAAACATGTGCATTACAGTAAAAGACACACTGTCAAGAAGCAAAGTGTTCAAAGATAAGGTGGGCCTTTTGAGTATTTCGAAGGGAGTTAATGGCGATGTGCCTTTTACTGTAGCACATCTTCTAATATAAAGTCATGGTCTCAGTTACTCTTCTCATGTTTCTGGGAGAGAAAGGTTTATTTATCTCACAGTTACTGGAGGTTTCAGCTGGCTCCAAGGCAGACTGGAATATGGTAGAGAGCAGCACTTCATAGCAGCAAAGGGCAAGAGCAAAGGGGAGGAATAACAGCAACAATGGCTGCAGAGGAAGTCTGTCTCCCTTAAGTTGCACTTAAGCTATCTGCCTCGGACTGGGAAAGTACTCACTCCCATAATTCCAGTGAATTTTGTTAATCACAAACTCTAGAAGTCTGCCCCACAACTGCATCAGGCTTTGAGGGGACGATTAGACATAAATCATTGACAGTCACTCTGCATGTTGACCATGTTTTACTCTGCAGTTTCTGTCCCTTTTGTTCCCTGGCATCTGATGTACTTGTGCCTCCTCTTGCTTGCCTGATTCTAACTTTCTTTTCTACTCCCGGATCTCTGGTTGTCCCCCATGCAGCGCGTGGTGGTTCACCCTTAACCTTTTGTATCTATCTTCTTTCCCTGAGGGCAAGCGGTTGTATTTCATTCTGACTCTTGTTTAGAGTGATAGGCAAGCAAAAAGGGGTTTTCCTTGGTTCCTAACTTGTTCCATTTACAAATAACTCATGTTTTGCACAGAATGTATGTACTTTCGCAGACAATATGCCTTATTTTGTTTACACATTCAATTACCCATTATGGTTTCTGAATTAATATCTTGTTTTCTCTCAGAATCTCAACCTAAGGATTAGGAATCTCAGGTCTAAGTACCTGCATCTTTCTCCAGGTTGTTAGCTTCTGGTTAGCCCTTCCTTTGAGTCAGAGTATAAAAGAGAATTGAGCACAGAGGATCGAAACTCCTTCAGTGTGGTCCTGGCTCTGCGTTCAGTTATGTCAGTGCATCGTGGCCATCCTAACTTCTCATCCCTTACTGCCATGTAGAATAGGATTTTATACATTCAAAGAAAAATTAATAAAATGCATATAAAAGTAAATAACAATGTAAATAAGAAATAACTTATAAATTGCACAAGATTTAAAAAGTTAACACATGCTATCAGTGCTATGAATTCCAGAAGTGCTGACATTGCCAGTCCTATGGAAAACCCACTACTATTATAGACTACTGGTCTGTATTGGATTATTTTGCTGAATTCATACACCTACAATAGTTAAATGGAATATCCTTCTTTGACAAAACTAAACAATGAAATGGGATACAAACGGGGATAAAAGGGACAGAAACTGCATAGTAAGACAGAGTAAATACCTCCCAGACCTAGAGAAATCATTCCTAAATCTGTATCTGTATACTTTGCAGGATTGATAAATAGCTACTTTCTCTTAATTCAATGAATAGAAAGATTTTTTTCTAATAGTGTTTGTGGACAAGATATTATGTCTTCATCTCGTACTATGAATAAGCACTAAAAAACAACAATACGCAATGTATTAATTATTGAAACTATCCTATTAATCAGTTTTGAAACTGTCTCATTGCTATTTGTTTCTGAATAAAATTATTTAAAAAAAGAATTCCAGAAGTGTATATTTCTATTATATTTTGTAGTACGTGTCTACATGACACATATGGTTAATGTGTTTTTTTATGTACACATGGGCTGTATATTTTGATCACTTTGTTTTGAAACAAATTTGTAACATTTTCTGATGTGAGAATAGAAAAATGTCATATTGATTTTGTTGTATGGCAATGTAATAACTGCCTGGTAATTTCAATTTAAAAAAGGAGATAGCTTAGAGCAACATTTTTGTTTGAAGTTCTACAATTCATCCTTGATAATATCCAGTGGTTGTGATGTAATTTTTTGGTTAGTGCTTCTTGTCACATGGAAAGTTGTATAAATCTATCTTTTAGTTTTGCTGGGGATGGCCTTGAAGACAGTGACTGGGCATGGAGGGCTGGACCTCACTATCCCTTCTCCAGACTGCGATTACACTTTCTGATTATAGAGGATTTCAGAAAATGGAAAGATATTCCATGTTCCTGGACAGGAAGAACCAACATGGTGAAGAGGGCCATACTCCCAAAATTGTTGTACAGATTTAATGCAATCCCTGTCAAACTGCCACTAACATACCTCCCAGACCTAGAGAAATCATTCTTAAATTTATTTGGAACCACAAAAGACCTAGAATAGCAAAGGCAATCCTGGCCAACAAAGACAAGGCAGTAAGCATCACAATTCCTGAATTGAAATTATACTACAAAGCCACTGTGATAAAATCAACATTGTATTGGCAATGAAATAGACCTGAGGATCAATGGAATAGATTAGAAGACGCAGAGGCCTCTGCAAACACACTCACCACCTGATCTTTGACAAAGGGGCCAAACAAGCTTACTGGAAGAAAGATAGCCTCTTTAACAAATGGTGCTGGAAAAACTGCTTTCTACAAACTAGTTTTGTAGAAAAACTAGTTTCTACAAAACTAAAACTTGACCCAGCTCTATCACCATGCACTAAGCTAAAGTCAAAATGGATTAAACATTAAAACTGAAACACTCAATCTCCTGGAAGAGAAAGTAGAGGAACTCTTGAAGACATAGGGGTAGGCAAAGAGTTATTAAATAAACATGTATTCACATGGGAAACAGTTGAAATAAACAACAACTAGGATCAACTCTTCTTGAGGAGTTTCTGCACGTCAAAAGAAATTGTCAACAAAGTGAAAAGACAACCCAAAAATTTTGGAAAAAATCTTAACTAATAAGCAGTCAGACAAAGGTCTCCTCTCTAGAATATATAAAGAACTAAGATATATTGGCCCTCAAATATAAAGACCCAATCCAGAAATGGGCATCTGAGATGAATACGCACTTCTCAGAGGATGAAATTAAAGAAGCGAATAAATATGTGAAAAAATGCTCCACATCACTAGCCATCTGAGAAATGCAAATTAAAACAACAATGAGATACCATTTCACTCCTGAAGGAATGGCTATCATAAGGAAATCAACCAAAAACAAATGTTGGAGAGGATGTGGGGAAAAGGGAGCACTTCTCCACTTCTGCTGGAAATGTAGACTGGTGCAATGATTGTGGAGACTCCTCAAAAAGCTATGACTGGAAATCCGGTTCAAGCCAGCTATCCCCTTACTGGAAATTTTCCCAGAGGAACTGAAAACATTATATCATAGTGATATATGTGTACCTATGTTTATAGCAGCACAGTTTGTGATAGAAAAATCTTGGAAACAACCAAGATATCCGTCACATGAGGAATGGTTGAAAAAGATGTGGTATTTCTATATAATGTGGTATTAATCAGCTATAAAGAATGATAAACTTGAAGCATTTATATTGAAGTGGATGCCACTTGAACACATACTCATGCAAATATCGTATAGTCTCCCTAGTGTAAGAAGTGAAAAGAAGAAATACAAATAGAAATGTACAACAACAACTAAAAAGAATTGATTCAGATAGGGCAAACTGAATCGCATATGCTGTAGGGTACTAATCAGTTTTTCTTCTGGATGGTTAACAATCTAAGTTCACAGATCAAAAATTGGAGAAATAGAAGGGCTGCAAGGTTAGTCAACATTTTGGCCCTAGCCCCTCAAGGTCAGCGAAGACTCAGGACATAGGAGAAACTACTGTAACATCATGAAACTCAACTGTACCCCAAATTTTCTGATCAAAGAGACTATAGAGCTACAGAGGAAGGTGACTGATGATCTATAGTGTGCCTAAGGAGAGTCACATGGACAAAAAACTTTCTCTCAGGCTCTTACAGAGAACAAACTGGTAAATCAATGGCTGTGACTCATCCACATGGCTGACATAGACAAGGGATCTATAGAGTGAGGTATAGGATTCCAAGATAAACCTTGAGGGGACTTGTCTGACCTCATCAGGTCCAAGAGGTACATTTTTTTTGTTATACATGTCTTGCTCTAACTTGGTGTTGACCATCCAGCAGAAAAGTACAAAAATGAAGTATATAACACAGGGGTATAATAATAAATTGAGCTGTAAATGGCTATAATCAACAACTTCTTCAGATAACTTACTTTTGGTGGACTGCTGGACTATGTCTGATTGTGTCACGGAGTTGAGGAACCTATAATGGTTTAATGACAATGGAGTGCCCAACTTTGACAGGTCTAGACAAAAAAAGGTTGATACAAAGGAAGAACCATGATGTGTTCATATAAACAGTACAGTTAGGATAAATATGCAGTACTTTTGCATAATCTATGAGAGGCAAGATTTGTGTTGATAGTGGTTGGACAGGATATTATGTCAGCTTCTAGTACTATGGACAACCACTAGGAAGATAACAAGGTAGAAAGTATTAAATTATTGAAACTGCTATAATTCAGCTTTAAAAAATAAGTATACAGCTACATTCTCTTAATTCATTGATTAGAGACATCTTCTATAATAGTGTCTGTAAGTAGAATATCATGTATGCACCTTGTACAATAACAAACCATTAGGAAAACAATTTGCAATGTATTAGTGATTGAATCTGTCCTGTCAATTTGATTTGAAACTATCTCATTGCTATTTGTTGTTCAATAAAAAAATGAAAATAAAATAAAAAAAATAAAACCAGAAAAACAAAAAAGAAAGAACAAGAGGTATGTCAACATGATTTGAAACAAGAGTTTTGGCGTGCACTTTAATTTTTTTTAAAAATTTATTTTCACTTTTTGGCTGGAGTATTACTAGGCAAGTCAGATTATTTTTTTGATATGAAGAAACAGAAATCTATTCAGATGAGTTAAATTTTAAAAAGAGGCTTATGGACAAGCCACAATAAAAAGTATCACTAAAATAAAATTATAGAAATGAAATTTAGGAATGATGAGCAGCTGGTATCTATGGAGACAAAAGTGAGAGTCCTTTCTTCTCTTCTGGGCCTGTGTTGTCTCACCGTTGATTTATTTGAGGCACATGCTTCATTTTTTGCTTCTCTCATTGGTTGAGTATTTCTTTCTTTGCTGTAAGCCATGTACAAGTTTTGAGATGGGTTAGAGTGTACTTGGCCTAGACTTTGTGATTTCTTACAGTCATGGACCCACCAACACGTGCTTTTCTGTCAGAACCTTATATGTGATACACTTAGTTTAGACCCTAAATTAGTTCTTTTTGCTTCAAAGTTCATGCCTTGATCAGCTATGACGGGAGGAAGCAAGGATTTGAGGTGTGAAATGCAGACATTTAACTAAATGCCTTCCACAAAGGCTGAGCAGGAGTTGTCATCTCCAAGAAGAATATGGGCTGGATACCTATTATGCATGTGACACTGGCTCAGGAGAAATGGATTAACTTTATTAGAAAAGAAATGTGAACCTGTATGGTGTATAAAATGGTGTTTTCTGCAGTGTGGGATTATAAACCACACAGTAACCATCAACTCTCACTCTGGATGATGAGTGATAAACTGGGACAAGTGAAAATATCATGTGAAGAGTTGGCATGGAAAAGAAAAGTCTAGGAGTTTTAAAGCCTCTCAGGTGTCCACATAAGAATGTTACTGTATATTCTTGGCACCTCTGCAAATGTGTCCTCTGCATTACATGACCCACATTCACATATTGAAGCCATGCTAGACACTGCCATGAGCTTTAATGATCGCTGGCATCTGATTCCCTGGCACAACCTGGTGGGAGAAAATTCACATGTTCGGACTATTATACTGTACACTGGAATCGTTTTCTATCTCAGGTTTCACTGTTGTTGTCTTATATATCTTTGCCTTCTTTATCAGCCAATTGGAAGATGATGATTCTTTAAGAGATGAACCCGCCATTCCCATGTCACCTTTGGATAAGTCATGATGATACTTTCAGTTCCTACTTAGGCAGTGTCCATGGCTCTCTGCAGCCTGAAGCATCAGGCTTCTGCATGCCCTTAAGAATGTGGGTTGGGAGGATGTGAACTGGGAAAGGAGACAAGGAAATTGTAATTGAAAAAAATTTACTTTTAAGAAAAACTGCAGGGACTGGGGAGATGGCTCCATGGAATAAGTGCTTCCCTGACAAGCACAAGGGCCTGAGTTCGATCCCCCGTTCTGCCAAAACAAACAAACAAACAAACAAACAAACAAAAAAAAAACCAAAAAAAAACAAACAACAACAAGAACAACAAAAAAACCCCAAAAAACAAAAAACCAAAAACCACAACAAAAATAAAAACAAAAAACTTCAGCTTTAAGTCTATTTCATTTGATTTTCCCCCTAAAACAGTAAAGGTGGGGAACACCCTTTCACCTGCCCATTTTGTTTTCACAGTAATACCTCCACTCACAAGCATTTCACTTGTGAACAATTCTGATCATAAACAGAAGTGCTGGGCAGAATTTCGTTTCTTTTCATGAGCTCCACATTGAGTGATGAACACAACTGTGGCCATTTTCCCCAGGATATCGGGATGGATAAAGTTCACCTACCACAGAGCCACTATACCTACACATGGTCTTTTCTAATCCATGAATAGTCCCCTCTTTTGGGATTTCCCATATAAAGGCCATTGTGTGATGTGTTCACTCATTCAACTCACAAGCATTGAGTAACCTCTGTCTGGTTTTGAGGCCAGTGAGCCCTGATATGAGGAGGCTTGTAGAGTGGTGAGCAAGATTGAAAATAAAGCTGTGAGCAAAGAAATAAATGATGCTTGTGCCAGGAAGGAATTTTTATGAAGGAGTCAGAGTATTAGGGTAGGAACTGGTGGTAAGAGAGCAGCAACAGTGGAGCAGACAGCCTGGAAAGGACTCTGAGCTGCTGCCTCTGGAGTTAGTTCTGAGGGCCAGGAGTATGTGGCTGTGTGAAAACCGGGAAAAGACAATGACATGTGCTTGCTGGATGCAGGAAAAAAACGTGGTGTGTTTCAGGAACTGGAAGGCAGGTGAATTCATCAGATCTGAGGGACAGTGAGAGGTGGAATGTGAGAATGTAGAGCTATGAGAGCTTGAAGCAATGTGTTTGAGTTTTATTCCAAATTTAATGGGAAGTCATTATCAAAGTTATTTTGTTCGGCTTAAAGTTTTATCAGATCAACCAAGTAATGTAAGATTAAAATAAAGTGAAAAATGCAAAATAGAAAAAAGGTACCAAGACAGAATGGTAACAATAAGAAACCTGGTCCCACTTTCTATGTGGTGAGACTAATCAGGCCAGATGTATGTGTTGCTTCGATGAACATCTGCTCTCAGAATGAGTCAAAGGGGTTGTGACTGCAATGAGAAATCCTGTATTCAGAATTGTATGAGGAAGTTGAAACAGTAAGAGGCTGATTGAGTAAGAGAACACACCAGGGCCAGGGCAATTGAAGAACTGTGCAGTGTGGACGTTTGAACAAGTGAGTTGACAATGATAGGAGATTGGAGCTAACAAGAGTCTAAGATGAGGGTGAGAAAAAGGTGCTCGAGTTTCTGGTGGTGAGAAGTCAGGCATGACACATGGGAAAGCAGCCCGGGTGGAGGATAGATCTAACATAGGGAAGAAAGTGAAAGAACCGGGAGACCAGTGTTGGATGGATGGGTCACATACATGTTCAGATGATGTGCTTAGGGTTGTTTGTGCAGGACATGAGCACAAGTGGAGAGATATCTTCAGCAGTATGGTGGTGAGACCAAATAATGTCAGCAAAATGGATACACAAGTGTCAAATCACTTCATGTGGTCTCTAAAGGAGTAGTCCTTGAAGGATGGGAAGGGGCCAAGAGCAAGGATCTGGAAGAAGCTATGAGGAATTGGAGGACAGGGAAGGGTGGGAGAAAAATATAGCTGATAGGGACAGAAGTAAAGCAACACTGATGGGCAGCAGCTGAGTCAAGCCAAGAGCGCAACTGAGCAAGCAGAACCACCAGTAAGCGAGGGAACTTACTGATCAGAGATGGCCCTCTGCAGAGGACAGGACTGTGGGAGGGAGGTGAGGGGTAGACATTGGAGTTGATTTAAAAAGTGAAGGGAGAGGAGTTCGGTGAAATATGTATCATTTCTAATGGTTTTTTTTTTCTATTTTACTATTTTTTAATCTCTTTAAAAAACATGTGTGATCCTACAGGCTTTCACTTTTGAAAGCAGCTTCTTTTGAAAGAGAACTTCCTGATGCATTGGTCCTGATGGTCTCCCTGGGGAGGTCTGGCATTTGGTCTACTGTGAGATCAAGGATTCACTGTGCAGGGTTGGGGGTTTCCAGGGTGATGCTTGTGAACTGAAGATGCTGAGTGGGGCTCGCCCAAGCCTTGCTGGGCTGAGACAAGTGAGGGCAGCCTCAATCAAGGAGCTTGTCCCATGAATGTTCCAAGTCCTTCTCACCACCACAGTGCTCTGAAGTAGCTTTCAGCATCTCTGTTTCTCAGAAGTTAAAACTACAGCTCAATCAAACTGAAAGACATGGGCAAGATGGGAGATCAAGGCTAAGGAGAGAATGTTAGCTCAGGGTCTTTCTAA
This sequence comes from Ctenomys sociabilis, assembly GCA_004027165.1. Taxonomy (NCBI): domain Eukaryota; kingdom Metazoa; phylum Chordata; class Mammalia; order Rodentia; family Ctenomyidae; genus Ctenomys; species Ctenomys sociabilis. The sequence continues at coordinate 10,354 of PVKA01010929.1, read as the reverse complement.
ACCTTACCCTGGATTCTTTCCAGTAAAAATCTTTAACCAGGAAAGCTAAAATACCCAGGTGACAGACAGGCACCTTTTTACAGCCTATCTGGGAAATATTATCTCTATGCTCATAGAGTCCCAAAAGAGTGGGCTACTCATGGGTTAGAAAAGACCATGTGTAGGTATGGTGGCTCTGTGGTAGGTGAAATTTATCCATCCCAATATCCTGGGGAAGATGACCACGGTTGTGTTCATCACTCAATGTGGAGCTCATGAAAAGAAACAAAATTCTTCCCAGCACTTCTGTTTGTGATCCTCATAGCTTCTTCCATAGAGCTTTTCAGCATTTTGGAGGCCGATTCTGTTACCTCTGCAGTTCCTGGAACATAGTATGTGCTCAGTAACATTTGATAAATAGAGACATGAACAAAGAGCTCCATGAATTTTGTTTTATTTTTCCATCTTTCTTTTTCCTTTCCTTTCATTGTTCAACAGCCTCTTTGGGGCATGAAGCTCTAGAAGATGGTGAACATGATCCTTTATATATTCTGCCTATGGTCCTCCTGATCAAACTCCAGCTCAGTTATTATTTGAAGTTCCAGTATAGTGTCTGTATCTATATCATCTATACCTATATCTATATCTATCTATATCTATATCTATATCTATATCTATAGATATAGATATCTAATGTTGTTGTAACTCATGGGGCCACAATATCCCACGTTAGAGTTGCAGGTCAATTAGTTCATGAGCGTCATTATAAGCTCTTGATCAGTTTCCTAGGTTTTATATCTTTTTCTGATCAAGCTGCCTACTGTGTCTGAGAGAGCTCTTAGCAATAGAAAATAAAACTATTTTTCATTTCTTGAATTAATGTAAAAAAATCAGAATCATTAGACTCTTCACTGAGAGAGAGAGAGAAAGAGAGAGAGAGAGAGAGGGGAAGAGAGGGAGTGAGGGAGGTAGGAGGGGAGAAAGCAAGAACACACATTTATTTGTGGAGATTATAAATTTATAGTCAGGCTTCAGAATGGATGAATTCAGAGTTAGCAGATTCTTTCCCTTAGGGATCATTAAGGTGCATTTCAGCCGCTCCTCTGTGCTTTCATTATATTTTAACACTTGTTGTCTGCACCTCCTCTGTGGAGGAAAATTGAATCCTTTCTGCATTGTGTACACAGCCTCTTGCACCCTTAAGGTGGCAGTCATAATCCAAACAATATTTAAAGAAAAATATCTGAAAGAGAGGAGAAGTGGAGGAATAGAGAAACCAATTATTTCTGAAATGTTCTATAATCCTCCATTTTTGTGCTCAGCAGAATTATATCCATTGCTAGATTATTCATTATTAAGAGCTTATTTCAGTCTGCAGTCTGTGTGTCAGTAGATTAGGACAGAAAGGAGATTAGCTTCTCACTTGTTAGCTGGAAATAAGTTCCTTATCTGATCATTAAAATCAGTTGTTATGGATTTTTTACCATAATTATTAATTCAGTCTGGGGCTTTTGCATGTTGATTAGGTTTCATTGCCTGGTACATAATGTTAGGATTTGACTCCTTTTTGATATCTTTGTCATTTTACAAGTCAGGAATGGGTGTATGAATGTCAGTCTTTAATAATTCTCAAGTCTCGGTGGTCCCTACTACTTAAATTTGAAAGAAGTTAATTTTGAGGGCTTTGTAAAAATAATATTATTATTAATAAGTAAAATGTATTCAGTCGCTATTTATTGTGTACCAGGTTATTATGCCTCTTTTGCATATTTTCAATAAGCCCCAGCAACAGTAATCACCTGATTTTTATATTAATCAGACAAAGCACACTGAAGGAATATGAAATAACTTCTCCACATTCACAGAATTAAGAAATAGTGGGAACCCAGGTATTTCTCACTCTAAACTTCCACTGTTTTGCTTGTCAGTAAAATGATTGCTGTGAGCTTTGTTAGAAAATAGGATTTTTGGGCTGGCAAGATGGCTCAGCCGAATAAGATCCTGTTTAGGCAAATGTAGGCACCAGGGTTCGATCCCAGGCACCACAGGCTGTGCCAGTAACACCCCTGGGTGCATTGAGCCTGGCCACTGAGACTGGGTATGGTGGCCCAGACCTATAATCCTAGTGCTGGGGAAGGTGAAAACAGGAGGATCACTATGAGTCCAAGCTGTGTAGTGAGACCCTGTGCCAAATACATTTTTAAAAAGACAATAAGATTTTTAAGTTAATATGTAGGCTCACAGTTTGACAAAATGAAGAGATTTTTAAGTTTTGAATTTGAAATATTCCTAGCAAAAGTGAAACATAAAGGAGAAAACCAAAACAGTATTTTGAAAATGTGTTAGGTGACTTTCTCTAGTGATACAACTATGCATCAAACAACTATTTTGTGTGAGAAGCAATGTGTTAGATACATTGGCTACAGCACTGAAAAAGACACAATCGCAGTTCCTGAAGGAAATTTAAATGTTGTGACAAACGTGTAAACAGAGTACTGTGGTGACTAGAAGACAGGGAGGGATTTATTTTGGTTCACAGAAGGGACCTGCTGTGGTAAGCTACAGCATTGTTCAAAATTATTCTTTCCAGGAAAAACAAATCTCCCTCAGTGGCCAGCACTCTGCGCTTATATAATGACACTAAGGAGGGCTTTTTCATAATATGTGAAAAACTGGGGAGTTAGAAGACAATGCTTTGGTCTGCTGGCATCACTCTGAATAGCTATTGTGGATGATGAAATCTGAGGACACAAACCCCACAGGCCTGGGGTGCAAGTGGGGGTAGAAGACAGTAGGGAATGGCAGGGGCAGTGATTAATTGCCATGAAGCTGTGTAAGGTAGACAGCCAGAGAAATAGAATCCTTTTTATCATAACTGAGATTTTAAAATGAAGATTAATATACTTCTGCTTATTCTTTTATGATCTATTGATTACTGATTATATTCTGCTGTACAGTATACTTTGAAATTAGTATTCCCTAAATGGTCTACCAAGGAAATAATTGAGCTTGACCCTAAAGGACAGAATTATGAAGGTGCAAGCATTTTAATAAAAATTTGGGAGGGGCTTTCTGGCTCAGTTGTTTAAGCACCTGTTTATGCAAATGCAGTCAGGTGCAGGATATCACAGTTTGATCCTCAGCTCCACATACCTTACCAGATCCTCCCTTAAGGCAGCCTCAGCCACCCACCCCCTAAAAATAATGCTTCTCAACTTTAGGGCAGGCCAAATAGATCAGTGGATTAAAACTGGAAGCAGGTGCAGGGGCCCAGGGTTCAATCCCCAGTCCTGCCGTGCTGACCCCACCCCTGGGTAGTGCTGAGAGGCCAATTGAGACTGGGTATGGTGGCGCATGCTTATAAACTCAGCTCTTGGAAAGCTGTAAACAGGGGGATCACTATGAGTCCAATCTAGTAGTGAGACCCTGAACACCCTGTAGGCCCTTCCCTAACACACACACACACACACACACACACACACACACACACACACACTCACATTTCTTTCCTTTTCTTTTCCTTTTTTTTTTTTTTTTTTTTTTGATATAGGGTCTCACTACACAGTTCAGACTCATAGTGATCTTCTTGTTTCAGCCTCCCAAGCACTGAGATTAGCAGACATGCACGACCAGGTCTAGTTTCAGGGCCAACAGGCCATGCGGTACTGGAGATTGAACTTGGGTTCTTGTGTTTGTCCAGCAGCACTGCTGTGTTATCTCCTCAGCCCAGGCTCAGACTTTAAAAGTAAAGCTGTGCAGAAGCTAATGCTGTGCTTGGAAGGTATTTCCATAATGAAATCATGAGATAGAAATACTATCAACCTGAGAAAAGATGATGCTTTCACTGGGGACACTAAAAGGTCCTCATTAGCCTGGAACCAATGCACTTGGCGAGAACTGAGGAGATACGCTGGCATTAGAGGTGTTTATTCCTAGCGAGAATGGTGAGGGGCCACAGTGCATCTCCCATGGCACATTTTGAAGTGCTTTGTAAGTAACTCACTTTAATGGCAATCTTAGGAGGAGGAATTTATTACATATATTTCATAAATGAGGAAACGAGGTGGTACATATATTGAATAACTTGCTCAACTTTACGTAGTTTGCTTTCACTGTTGTTTTCCCTCAAGATCAAACATCATTAAATAAGAAAGCATGACTTAGTTTTGGTTTTATGCAGACAATGGTTTTTGAATGGGCTTTCTCAGGAAAAGGAACATTTCATGGGCCCAAGCATTTGTCTTCTGAGCCCAAGTTTTGCATGGACCAGTGATCACCTCTCTTCCTCCATAGCACAGGAAAATGCCCAGAGAACACACCCAGCTTGTGGGTCTGAGTCTCAAGGGAAGAGTGGGACACACCCAAACTCAACCTGCTAGTGATTTCTGTGGCTTATAATGCCATTAGATGCACTTGACAGCTATCATCATGGTGCACATGCTAAGTCTGGGGACCTTGCAAAACACCCCACGCTCCACACGAACTTTATCTTATAGCCATACTACAAACTTGAATATGGAAAACGGCCAGTAAGGGTATTAAAAAGCAATGGCTTAGAAAAAATGCAGCTAAGCACCATACTGCTGTGTGAGACTGAAATGCTGGCAGGAGCTCAAACCTTTTCTTCTGTTTCATGATCAGGAGCCTGAGCAATAAACTCATCACCACCAGTTCTCAGCCCTGGCCACAGAGCCACATGTGGCCCAGACAAAGGTGGTGGCTGAATGAGCTTCTCAGGCTGATTGTTCTTTTTTCCCATCTATGTTTGCCTCCTGGGTAGAAATGGTTTAAGAACACAGGGTCATTTAGGGCATTTCGGCTTGGGCTAGCGTAGTCGACACCACTGTGAGGTTTCTAAGTCTCGGGGGCTTCTTACCTCAGTGTCTGGTTCTTTATTGCTCCTCCATTCTCATACCCAGGATTAAATATCATGTCTTAAGCTGTTGATAACTGTTGGCCTGCTCCAGGAGGTAATTGAAATGATCTTTCACTGGAGATTTTTATATTTATGCAAAGGACTGCCACATTCAGTGTTATTGAGGATGTATATTTTGAGAAGAGCTTTTCCAGGTGGGTGTGTAGCTTTTGGGTTCTATTTCTAACAAGGGATGAATGGGCATCTAAAAGAAATATATTTTAAAGGAGTTTAATTATATAGTAGCTTTTTTCTTTTGCATTGGACAACTGTAAGTTTTTCAATTAGTCTTTCTATTGGTTGGTGTTTAGATTTTGTGTAACAGTGGTGTTGATTATCTTGAAGAAGCAGAGAAGTTTGCATAATGGATCTCAGCACTTTCTGAAAGTTTTGCAACCTCTAAATCTAGAGATCAAGAAGCAGTTATGAAAGTATCAAAGTATTTGGGTCCGTTTTCCTTTACTCAGTCTGGTATTCCTCCCTGCAATTTTGTTAACCTACCCACCTATCTTCTGGCCCTGCACTATTGTAGCAGAGAGACTCCCAGCCTCCACTGCAGTGTCTTCTCATGTCTCAGTAATACTGGCCATATTATTTATTTTTAGGGGAATAACCTGGATCCAGCACAATCTCTTCTATGGCAAGAACCACAGTAGCTTTTTTTCTTTTCTCTTCTTTTCCTTAAGTGTATTTTAGTAAAGGTTCTATGGGGTCTCGATACACAGATAAGACTAAGTCCCGTAGTGATCCCCCTGTTTACAGCCTCACAAGCTTTGGGATTACAGGCAAGTGCCACCATGTCCAGTCTCAGCTGTCATCTCAGTGTGCCCCATGGGCAGGGCTCTCACTGCATGCTTGGGATCAAACCCTGGTCCATATGTCTGCCTAAGTAGTTGCTTTAATCTGCTGAGCTATTTGGCCAACCCTACGCTTACAATAGCTTTAATGCCTCAGTTTCTCAGAAACTCATGTAAGATTTGATTCTTTCTAGCACTTCTGGTCTTAGGTGCAGTATAAAGCTTTGTATATAAGAACTGGCTTTTCTAAGTACTTCCTGGATTGATCAGTTAATAGAAACTGAAAACTATGGAGCAAAGTTTGACCTATGAGAAAAATGTCACAGAAATGAGTTGGCAAATACATTCTGTAACCTCCTTGTCCCTTCAGTTTGGCTCCATGTGCCACAGTTCCACTTATCTGCTCTAAAGATGCCTTACATGACTGAGAAACTTGCTGTAATTTCCTCATGAAGGCTGGTTTACAAAATTCCAACTTGTAATTGATATTGCCCCTCTCAGAAAAGCATTAGCAGGCAGCTTGAGGCTTTGTTTTACTGAGTACCTGGCCAAGATAAGATAATAATAGAAACTTTTTTCTCACACCATTAAGTGTACTGGTGGTGTACATTACAGATAAAGGAAAGTCAAGACTAAGGTGAGAAAAAGTGTCACAAACAATGAGTAGGGGTGGGTGATGCTTTTTAAGAAAGAGGAAACAAGCAAGTTCAACAAAATGTACTTTTGTTAGTTGTTCAGGGTAACAGAGAAGAGAATTTGTTCTTTCCAATAAGCATAACATTTTATGGAATAGAAAATCATTAAACTTTCTCAAATATATGTTTAGTTTTTGCCTAAAAGCAAACATGGTTCTTCTGCTTTTCAGTCCTTCAGGCGATTTGAAATACTTAGTTGCTAAAGCTTGTAGGGGTTGGAGAAGAAATTTGGGGCTGAAGCTAGAATTAAAATAATAGAATAAGGAGAGAGAGAGAGAGACAGAAGAGAGAGAGAGAGAGAGAGAGAGAGAGAGAGAGAGAGAGAGAGAGAGAGAGAGAGAAGAGAGAGAGACAAAGAGAGAGAGAAGAGAGAGAGAGAGACAAAGAGAGAGAGAGAGAGAGAGAGAGAGAGAGAGAGAGAGAGAGAGAGACAGAAAGAATATAACATGTTTCTCACATAGTTCATTGGCCACAACTAATCACATTTCCAGAAGCTGATTGCTAGGGAGGCCTGGAAATGTAGGGAGCCCACATATTGTGTGTGCGGGTGAACCATGCGGTTTTGTTGAACAAAGATCATCTCACGTCAAGATTCATCAATAGAAGGCAAGGGAGGAAAAACAGCAAGATATTTATAGCGAAGGCTTGGAACTATAAAAGTGGTTAGGGAGGGTAGAATTGTACAAAAATGTCTTTTCTGAAATACAGCCCATCAAGGGGAAAAATAATTTTCTAAAGGAAGGTATGTAGGATTGGCTCAATTAGTTGGAAGCTTAGTGAAAGTACAGGTAGTTGGTTTTACTTTTTTGCTTTGTTTGGATATTTTGAGATAGGGTTTCACTATATAGTACAGGCTATGTACCTTTGAACTCATGAGGTAGCCTAGGCTGACCTTGGCAATCCTTCTGCCTCAGCCTCTTGAGTTCGGGGATTATAGGTATGCCTCGTGATGCCCAGCTAAGTATGGGTAGATGGGGAGACAGCTGACAGAGAAAGGATGAAGCCAAAGAAGAAACAGTGTGTTAAAAATGAAATCAGATGAGAATTACTAGAGAAGACATCTGGGTGGGACAAGGAATGAGCTAGTATTCCTTAATAGGAAGAGTATGGAAGTAAGGAACTCACTATCCACTCACAGTACTCACTGAACAGTAAGCACATGATGTCCAGCTCCTGCAGAAGAAATGGTCCACAATTCAGTGATAGAAGGTTGTGTGTATGAGGGTTGTATCATGAGTTTCAGCTGCAAAGGTTCAAGGTGACAAAAGTCTCTCAGGCTCACTCTGATATGCTTTACAACACTAAAAAGCCAAAAGAAAAAGCTAGGTTATACATCCCAAGTTCACTCTTGGTCTATCTGGTAGGGTTGCTACAAGGATTCATCTGAAGTCACTGGCAGCAAATCTATGGTGTGTGCATGCCCCAGCTGGCTATTTGTTAGCACTGAAAACCGTAATTGGTTTGCCATCACTGCCTAAGTGAGCAATACATGTTACCTAATGTTGGTCCACAATTCTGAAGCTTTTGTTTCATGACTAGGAAACTGCAGCAGCAATTTGATGCCTGATATCATAGATAGCAAAAGCATATGGTAATAGGTAAATGGCACCTGGCCTAGAGCATGGGGAGGAGCCATTAAACATCTTCCTGATGAAGTATGCTTGAGCAGACTCATGAGTGCTGAGGAAAAAGCCAGACAAAGAATATAAAAGTAGCAGATGAGAATTGAGGCAGAAGGAACCGCATATAAAAATACCTACAGTATGAAGAATACTAATTAGAACTGGATATGTAAGCATCGTGCTGTCTCCCCTGTGTAACAAACTGAAAGAATAAATAAGATCCAAAAGGTATAATAGATACTGCAAAAGGGAAAGCAGTTACTCAAAAGGAGCATTGGAAGCGGGGAAAAGAAAAGAGGAGAGAGGAAAAAAAATATATTTGTATATGTACACAAGATAGTGAAGATAATTGTATTACTAATTTCTATTAGTTCATTGACAGGAATGGTTACTGCTTATATTGTTTGATCAGTTTTTCATGCCTGTACCTGGTAATCTGAGCCACTACTTTGAAGATAACAACATACAGTATAATAACCACTGTTAATTTCCTACCATCTTGTTTTGAAATTCTGTATCCTTTTTATTGTTTCCTTGTATCGTTAAAAATAAATAAAATTCCCAACCTTTGGAAAGACTTTCAATCTGAATAAGAGGTAAATATGGTCAGGAATTTTATGAAGGAAAAAAACAATAGAGATTCAACATAAAACTGAAGAGGAAGACAGGCTTAAGTAGAGCTGTAAGTCATGCTGTGGAAAGCAAACCCTGCTTTAGAGGCCACTAGTGTTGAGCACGTTTGTGGCAGAATAGTCTTGTCATTTCCCACCAGCTGCTGCATGGAGAGGGGTTCAGAGAGGAGAAAAAAAAGTGGAATTAGGGATAGGAAGAAGAGCTTTGCTATGGCAAGGGAAGATGGGGAATTAGATTAGGGTGCTTATAGAAATGATTTCACTATTTTCCTATTTTTTAAAAAATTTAAACCTAGGAAGAATCTAATCATAAGCAGAGGAAGTGATCCTGGCGTCCTGAGCAACTGTGTGAGTAACAGTAGATGCATTTAGTTATGGGGTCTGTCTTTGTTCATTTTTTCTATAATGTCACATAATATGTGACGTATGGTACTCTATAAGGAGAAGAAGCCTATGTGTGTTGGCTGTGAGGCTGAACATGCAAGGTTGGTCACTCATATTGCATTCTTCGGTGAGGGCTCATAGAGTGTCATCACAGTGACAGAAGCACCTGTGAGATGGGTCCCATGGTGGGACAGGAAGTCAAAGAGTGGGAAGGCCTATCCTACTCTGCTGTAATACACCACTCTGAAGAGAACTAACCCATTTAGAAATGCGCTAAACTCCTCTGAGGATACAACCTGAAGTTGTACTCACACCATAACAAGTATATTCTGCGATATTGGCTTGAAAATTTAAATAATTATTCATTGAATCAAACATAGATTATAGAAGAATTTTAAGGCAGAACATTTTATCCAGCTTGCTGTGATGTCAAATTTCTATATAGCCTTATAGCACATTTATTAGCACTAAGAATTTGACCCTAGAAGAATATTATCAACCGAACTGCAGATTTTATTCAGATTTCACCAGTCTTTGCATCCAAGTGTTGTTGTTGGTCTAGCACACAATTCAGTATGCTGTATTGCTTTCAGAAATGATGTCTCCCTGGTCTCATAACCCATGATACTTTCTCAGCAGTATTCTTTTGTTTCTAATGAGCTTGATGCTACTGAAGAGCTTAAGCATTTTGCAGTTTCTTCCTCAGTATGGGTTTGTTTGTTACTTTTTCATAATTAGGATGGAGTTAGGGAAGCTGAAAAAATAATTCACGACGTGTGCTTTTTCTCTACCATGATGCCAGAGGACACATAATACTAACACAGCTTGGGGAGCAGTAGATTAAAGGCGTATATGCCCAATGTGTCTGTTGTAAAGTTTATTTTCCCTTTTCTGTATTCAATTCATTAGAATCCAATTACAAAGTCCACAATCAATTAATACTGTAGTAATGGAAGAATCAGTCTCCCTCTGGAGAGAAGACTATCAAACAGTCTGTGGAAACATGTTACAGTCAGCCCTGTAATTAATAAATACTTTTGAGAGATAGTTGTAGGCCATGGAATTATTCTATTTACCTTCCAAGTTTCTCATCTATTAGGTGATTATGCCAACAGCCATTACCGTTGTAGGTTTCCAGTGATGAATCTTTATTCCCCCTAATTCTTTCTTTAATATAATTTAGAATGATGATCTGAAAGTCAGAGGTCAATTTTTTTTCTTTCTTCAGGAAGTTAATATCATTTAGTTTTTCTTGAGATGACTCAAGAAAAAGTTTCTAAGATTCTGTAGTGAGAAGTGATTCTATTTAACCAAACACTTTCTATAGCTG
>PVKA01010928.1:0-62722 GCA_004027165.1 Ctenomys sociabilis | reverse complement strand
TTCTGTTGTTTTGTTTTGAGACAGGGCCCTGCTATATCCCAGGCTGGCCTCCCACTTGCAGATGATTATATCCTATCATTCCTTCATTCATCATTAATTTAAATAACTCTATAAAGAGAATCACATCCTCATCAACTATTCAGGTATTTTAAACATAGTTTGTAGAGGAGAGGTAAGATGGGTGCTTAGTACTTTTCTATTAATCAGTTTCAAAGTAATGAATCAGTTACAACTTTGCGGATTTGAATGAATTTGGTGGATTTCAATCACTCATATTTACTATTATTTGATGCTGACTTGTCCCATTTTTGGTCAATAAAAGCTTACTGAAGTTGGCAAACGAGCTCTTTTATGTTGTTATTGTGCATTGGGCAATTAATACTTCAAAAATGGAACTTTATGCATCTTTTATTCAGGTATAATTCATGTACCCTTGAAAGTATACTTGTGTTAGTCTGTTCTTACAAGCATCAAATGTAGAAGTGTGTAAGGCATCTATCTGTCTGTGGCCTGGAAACCAGACAGAGCCAGTCAAGGGCTCGGAGCCCAGACAATGTCCTGCACAAGTCGCTGTCAGGAGACAAAAGGGTCCAAGATGAGAGAGGTGGAAAGCTCTGCACCAGAAGGCCCAAGGGCCAGTGATGGGAGCTCAAGTGTCTGTGCTAAAAGGCTGAGGAATCTGCCCTGGAAGCCAGTTGATGTCCAAGAGGAAGATAATGATGGAAGACAGAAAGCAGCTAAAGCTTTTAAAGAAAAACTTGCCAAAATTGAAGAACAGTGGCCACAATGAAGCTCTTCCAAGGAAGATCAGCTGAGACCTTTCCTTCTCATTCTCTATTTATTTTTTTAATGTATTTGATTGCTGCAGGGTCTCGCTACACAGCTTGGACTTGTGGTGATCCTCCTGCCTTCAGATTCCCCAGTGTTGGGATTACAGGTGTGTGCCACTACGTCCAGACTCTGGCTGACTCAGCCTGCTGTGGGGACCATGCAACATGTGGTGTCGGGGTCAAACCCTGGTCCCTGCACTTGCTTAAGCAAGTGCTTTAGTCCACTGAGCTGTCTCATTGGCTCCTCTTTCCCCTTTTAAACCTTTTCACCAACAAACCTCCTCAAGTGGGTCCTCCACATCCAGAACTCCATTTGGCTGCTCTTCCCTACTCAAACTGACAATTAACCAATTAACCAGCACAATAGTGTTCAATGGCATTTTGATGGCAAAAGTTTTGCTAACATCACCACTGTCTAATTCCAAACCATTATTATCACTCCAGTAGGAAACCTTTTGCCTAGTCTGTGATTTAAAATGACTTGTTTATTTTTGGAATTTTCTACTGGTTATTTTCAGGCTAGAGTCAATCACAAGTTCAATCTTAAAAAGGAAAGCTACAGAGAGGACACTGTGGTGCTTCTAACACAGTCCCCCACTGACCTGTGGGATTCCCATCGTCACCATCTAGTGACTGTGAGTCCCCAGATGAAACTGGTGTCCTAGGAACTGGAAGTTGGATCTTAAGGGAATTAAAAGTTAGAAGTCCTGTCAAAGATATTAAAAAATCAAAACATTATTCATCCTCAAATAATTCAATCTAAATCATTTACAAAAGGATTTGCTCCTATGGATTCAAATGTTGGTTTCTATTGTATTAACTAGTAAACAAAGAGGCAGAGAAATTTAAATCCAGATTGTTAGGTGTCATTCCCACTGAGAAAGAAAGAAGTATTCTATTTTCATATATTCAACTTGAATGCATTGTCAACAGAAACAGACCTGTCATGAAAAATAAATTTTGTTTCCCAGAACATTATCAATGTCTTCTTTTTTAATAGTCTCCTACTTGGGCCAACAGGGTGAACTCAAAATCCTTCCCAAATTATCATTGGCCCAAGAAGCCTGGGGTGGGGTGGGGATCTCTTTTGTGCCCACACCATGATCTGAGCAGAAGCAATTAAAGAAGGACATTTTCTTCCCGTAACTTTATAGCTTGTATCCTAAGAGCCTTGCTACAGAATTATCTTGCTGGGTAGGACTCAGAACCCATTCAGAATGTTGAGCTACTTTCCAGAGATAGCATTTCACACAGAGATGCCAGGTCTCTTCTGAATACATCTGTAATCCACCAGGTACAGCCTCTCTGCCTTCCTGGGTAACCTCTGATTCACCTGCCCATAAATACCCCAATGGAGGAAGTGGTCAGGGGAAGACTGAACTTTATGGGGGCTAATGCATCTTTTATAGATGGGATCAGCCTTTCTGTTAAATTGCTTTAATCCTGAGGTTGATGGAGAACAAACAGGTAAAATAAATGAGTGAAGAGGATAGAAGGGTCACTTACCTATTTTGACCTCAGGGGCTCCTCCAAAGCTTCTCTTTGTTCCATCCACTACAGACATCTGTATAGTCACAGCATGTCACAGTTCAAAGGGACTTTAGTTGTGGTCAAGAGAGTGGGGAAACCATCAAGTCTCTTTCTCTGTATTTTTTTCCAGTTTGACCCCAACCAGATGAATCTTTTTTTTCCATTTGTTTTTTCCCCAGCCCCGCTCCCCGCTCCCTCGTATTGCAGAAGGAAGTCCAACCTGAAGTCAAAATGAGGCTCGTGACATGTTAGATCTGGAAGGTCAGAACCCAAACAGGAGCCAGCTCTGCCGAACATTCTTTAGGGAGACAGCTCCTGCTCACTGAGCATTTGAATCCTCTGGATGAAGAACTTCAGCGCTGAAGCTGATCAGGCCAACATGCTGCCTGGTATATTATGGAAGCTCAACGGGCTTTTGTTAAATGTTAATTCAGAATTTAATGGACATAAATCAGTAAATGGGTTATCCCGGCCAATATCACCTTAGGCTTTCAACCTTATGTTGTAGAAAGGTATTTTTATTTTGTAGACATTCTTTTGGATTCATTAAATTAGAGAGGTTGGTATAATAATCTGAATAGTACATGATTTGGGTTTTGAGACAGGCTTTCAGGAGAGCAAACCAAAAGAACTCTAATGAGATTAGAGATTCTCAACAGTCAGGGTCATGAGGCCAGCATCAAGCTACCTGTGCTCAGGGTGTGCAGAGAACCTCTCAGATCTCACCCCAGTAATAGCTGTGGCTGTGATTGCTGAGGTATCCCATGGGCCAGAAGGCCAGCAGGCACCTAGAGAGGCCTTTCCAGAGTACCAACACCCTCCCCACCTTGCCCCAGAGTCAGCCTCAGCTCTAAGGAAGGGCAGAGTTAGTGTTCATGGTTTCTCTGGAGCTGAGGCAGGCGCCTCCCAGGGAGCCTTAGCTCTCTCTTATTGTGCTCAGATAACACTACTCTGCGCTCCCTTTGGGAAACCATTGAGACTTTTTTCATTAGTTATCATCCACTCATAAGAAAGTAGATGAATCTTTTAAAGCTCCTTATGTCCATCAGATTGCCAAGAAGTTTCCTTGGAGTTCAATGAAAGGAGGAAGTGGCTCACGGAGGGTTGCAGCAACAGCCTTGCTTTCTAGTTTCTAGGAAAGCAGAGCCTCAGCCAACTTAGTGGGTTTGACTCTTTGAGGCTAAGAGCCCAGGAGAGGGGTGCTGGAGCAGGAATGCAGAGGCCCACAGCTTCTCAGCCCAAGGGGGCAGAGAAAGGGAGATGACATCAGAGTAACTCTTGTATTCAGCTTCAGTGCTCCCTCTGTCCCTTAGAGTTGAGTCTCAAGATACATCTTCATGCTGACCCTTGTACCTCAGAAGGGAAGTTTGCTTTGAGTCTCTCCAAAGCATGTTTTCAGAGACCTGAACTTTTCTTTCCTGCTACGTCCTGCTCCCCAGTCCTGGTTATGTTCCTGAGCTCCCTATACTTTTATTCCATGGAAAGTTTTCCTTCCCAGGCTGGTGAATGGATAGGTAAGTGACAGCCCATGTTAAAGACATTCAACTTCCTTTATTTTCCCAACAACATGTGTGTACACTATGCTTTAGTGGTCAGGGACAGGGGCTCATCAGTCCATCTGGCTGATGTGTACAGGTAGATGACGTGAAGTGACCATGTTGTATAACTCCTGGGTCTCTCTCTTACTGTAGATCTTCACATATTTCACACACATCCTTTGTTAGAAGAATGAATGGATGGATGGCAGATATGGAAAAACACAAGAGCTTGGAACTCTAAACTCTCTTCTTGATACTAATAACTCAGAGTGCCTTTAATGGAATCAAAGGATCTCATTTGAACCTCAGTTTCATCTTATGTGAAACAGGTGTTTGGGTTGGCTTATATCTAAGACCTCCGCAGCAATTCTTTTATGGGTCTGTGATGGTACAGTTCCACAGTATCCTAATCTAGACTGCAGTTGTAAGACAAATGGTACACCTCTCTTGTAATATGACTGTTCACAACAGGCCTTCTGGAAAATAGCAATTGCAAGGAAGGGCTTTAATTCTGAAAATTCAGAGCTAATGGAGAATCAGGGACCACATTAATTGTGTGAGCAGAACTTGAGCCATAGTCTCAGCCAGCAACAAGGATCTGAAACCACCTTCACAGATGTCTGAATGTCACACAATGGGCCTAGCCTGAATAAGGTCACTCTGAGATGCCTCCTGCCCCAGGTGACACCCAGATCACCTTCCCAGGGTAGGTTCTCAGCTTTAAGCCTCATCTTTAACACATTTATACCTTCAAAAACCAGGTGTCCTGAGTACTGCAACACAAGAAATGTCACTGTACAGCCAAAAATATCTTTTTAGGAAACTAGTATAAATGGAATTATCAGTTGATCCCTACAGTGAGGTTTTTGAGAAAAAGAAGGAAGAGACTACTCCAGAAAAAGCGTTTGTATAGGAGGGTGGATCTGAGTAACCCAGTGCACTGGAAAGACTTTGTTTATTTGAATTTTGGTGCCTAGCGGGTGCTGACACTATTACAGACAATAACCTGAATTCTTGCTCTAATACTAGAAGACAAATACTGCATTCTCCTTCCCTTAGTAACGGTGAGAAAATTGAGGTGACACAGAAGAGATAGATGACTTACTCACATATCCACACAGCTGTGAAGTGGAGAACCAACGGATCTTAGTCTTTCTACCATAATATGCCTCTTCTTACTCAGACAAAGCAACAGCTCCATGATTCACTTGGTAAAAGGTAATAATGATAGCAACTAGTACGTACATAACTTTTCAGAGTTGAAAAATTACTCTCACATTATCTTACTTAATTTTCACTGTGGTCTTTCCAAATGAGTATTTCAGTACCAACATGATGAAGGACAAGGAAGTGTAGAGGTGCTAATTACTAGACTAAGGTCACATAGGACATAAAGATTGCTATAGGGACAAAGAAAGAAGTGTCACAAGGGCCTTGTTAATAGCTACATGAGAATGTTATGGTTTATATCTAAATGTTCATCCCAAAGTCTTGTAGTCTTGTAGGGAGGCTTTTAAAAGGTTCTTTGAGCCGGGCATGGTGGCGCATGCCTGTAATCCCAGCACTCGGGAGGCTGAGGCAGGAGGATTGTTGTGAGTTCGAGACCAGCCTGAGCTACAAAGTGAGCTTAAGGCCAGCCTGAACTGCATAGTGAGACCCTGTCTCAAAAAGACAAAAAAAAAAAAGGTCCTTTGATTATGGGGTGCTACAGCTAAAAGTGATGTTAGGAGGTGGGTCCTGGTAGGAGAGGGAGATCCCTGGATGTGTGACCTAGAAGGTATGCCTCCGTCTCCCCCTCACTCCCCTGTACTGTCTTTCTCTGCCTCTCTCCCTTCCCCTCCCTTTCCCTTTCTCTCTTTCTCTGGAAAGAAAAAGAGGGAGGAACACTCCCTCCCTCTGCTTCCTGAGCAGCATGACATGAACAGCTCTTCCTCCTCTGTGCCCCTCCACCAGGCTGTCCTGCCTTGGAGCTAGCAGGAGACAGACTGTAACTATGAGCTCAAGTAAGCCTCTTCTCCAAGATGAGGGTGTCAGGAGTTTTATCTCAGTAATAAGAAAGTGACTAAGATGGGCGATTTGTAGAGCAAGGGTTTCAAGAGCCATGCTCTTAGCCAGTGCTTCTCAGCTTTGCTCTGCAGCTGGTTTTTTCAGCCTCATAGATATAAAACACACGAATCAGAGGCTCATGGAACTTGAAACATGGAAGTACTCTCCAAAATTATCCACACCTTGGTTCTTGGAGTGGAACCCAAGAGCTCCCAAAAGGTGCTTCAAGGGCCACTACGTCAAGGGCCACTGAGGACAAGTGGATGGGCTAAAAACCTGTTCTTGTTAAGATTGGCACCAAAATCTCTTTCTTGAACGCGTTACCTTGGCCTAGGAAAAGACCTGCTAAGCTGCAGGGAGCCAGAGGCAAGATTCTGGTGCTGTGGCCTGTGAGCCAACAAGGAAGAGATGATCAAGCTGCTAGCACAAGCAGGGTTTGGGCAGATAAGACACAGAGCAAGGGAGGAGGGTGAGAGGGTGAATTCTGGATGCAGGCTGGTGCCCAGTCAGCAGAGACGGCATGTGGACGTTTTAAGAATCAGGAGTCTAATTTTAGCTGTGCACTCCAATGGCCCTGTGAGTACACAGGCACTGGGCATCCCCCTACTTCTCCACTCTAGCTGCCTCAAGTAAACACGTTTGAGAGAATGAGGAGGAGATGCAGAAAAGGTCTCACCCTACCGTTCTGTCAGTCTTGGGCCAGAGATCGAGGAAAACACTGCAAAATGCAGAATGAGCATTGAGCGAAGCTAGGCACTAGGACCCAGAGATCCAGGAGTAGGCACAGCATGCAGGAAGTATGAGCAGGTGCGGCTGAGGCAGATCTGCTCCAGATCTGGACAACTGGGTAACAGCTGACTCGCAAACTAAGGCCATGTCATGGGGGTGTTGCTCAGTAGCAGAGCACTTGACTATCATGCATGAGGCCTTATGTGGGAGCCCAGCACTGCAAAAACAAAAACAAAAATACCAGAGCAATAGTTGCTAGTTGATGTCCTTCCCTCTAGCCTCCCATCTAGTGACCCCATTTTGTTCTGTGCCTGAGTATATTAATCCTAAAATACAGTTCTCATCACAGCTCTCCCTGTGCATTACAGTCACAGTAGTTTTCTGGTGATTGATTAGATCAAGCCAAATCTTTCCCACTCTGACCTCCAGACTGGTCAAGCAGTCCTGTTGCAACCTCTCCTGATGACATCACTTTATCTTCATTTTGCTGTCATCTCATGAAACTACTGGTCACCTCCTTTTAATGTTTCCAAGTCCTACCAGCCTTCAAGGCTCCTCATTGCCCCAGGCGTGGACAAGAAGGAAGTCTCTCCTCAACCTCACTGTGCAGGTGAACTTGGTCCTGGGAACCTGGTCATCCTCAACTTCCTATGCCTCCCTAACAAAGCTGTAGCTATGACAATGGATAGATGAAACTGCTTGTGGATGTTGTATGGATCTTCAATAAATAGTGGTCACATGTCCTAGGCTTTGTGAGATGCACTCCATTTCAAGAAGTCTTTATTCTATCGTGTATCACTTGGAATTTAGAAAACATTGACTCTGTGCTAGCACGCTAGCACAAAATCTCGGCCTGGTGGGCCAGGTGGGGGCCGATGGTTACTAGCTGTGTTTGCTTCAGGATCTGAGGGGAATTACTTACTGGACTTGTTTCCTCAGGCTCAGACTATGAGGTTCCAGAGATTCATGACCTTTGTACAGTATCCTGTGCAGTGTCTCAGATGAGAAAGGAACTCATCAAGGGAGGAAAGGAAGACAGTCATGCATGTATGTTAGACTCCCAAACTAGCACAGTGTGTGATACCTAGTTGACCTTCCAGTGATTTCCAGAAGCTGCTGGCTCAGGCTTCTCTAGAGAAGGACAATACTGAACTGGAATAACAAACCATACCAAAGAGCACAGCTGGAGGAGGCAAAGCAGATGCCACTCTGACTGGGGTCTCGTAATAGTGTCTACCACTGAGGAGGTGCTCATTGAGGCAACTGTGAAAGCAGAACACAGAGGTGAACATCTAGTAGGAGACAGAAACAACCTCTCAATCACATGGCAGGGAAAGCAATCTTGTGACAGGAAAATCTTGCGGGAGAAAACCACCAAACCATGTTTGAGTGCTATTTAGTGGTCATCCAGAACCATAAGGAGGGGTTCCTGTCAGGTGGCCAGAAGCCCAGCTCAACAACAAGGTGAAGAAGGTATTCTGAGACAAGGAGAGATTTCAGGCATGGGGATTATACTTCTACTGGTGGGTGATCTAAGCCAACAATTTTTTTAAAAAAGATAGATAGATGATAGTTAGATAGATAGATAGATAGATAGATAGATAGATAGATAGATAGATAGATAATAGACTCAGTGTGGAAGAAAATGTCAATCACTTTCAATAATTCATATTTGGCTGATAACAAACCAAACAGATAAGAGAGCCCTAAGTACTTTAAGACCATGTTAGGGATGTATACACCTACGGAAAGGAAAATCATTTCTGAGAAGGTAAGCACAGATGTGTCATTTCCTGTCAGTCAAGAAGGTGCTTCAGCTTGAGTTTTCTCCTTCTGGGGCTTCTTGACAAAGGTGTCCAGGCGTTGACTCCTGGAGTATACACAGTGGCTTTCTCATTGGCCTGTTGTCTTCCTCAGTTTCCCTAGCTTGAGTGACTGTGATGTTAAGGAAAGCAGGCAGTTTTTTCTTCTATAACATGAGGACACTTAGCACCTTCTTGCAGGTCACTGTGGGTGAAAACCACAAAATCACTGTGGAGATCACAGCAGTAAGGTTCAGTGAAATATCTGCTATACCATTATTGATTGTTGCAGCTCTTCTCTGTTGCTGCTACTGTTGCTGCTGCTTTTGGCTCTGGCTCTGTTTTTGTTTTTCCTTTGTAGAAAGTGAGGATTTCTGGGATGACTGCAGAGATAAAGAAAAGGGGCTAGGGGAATATAGCACTAGAGCATAGCAATGCAAAGATAAGAAAAAGGAAGGAATTAGTTGCTCTAGACCCAGAAAGGATCTAAAGTGAGAGTGGAAGCACACAGTGAGAGTGAAGAGAGAAATTTTGATGAAGAAGGAGGTGGTAGATGGTGCTTTCTTAGTTGGAACTCACTGCATGGGAGGGGTGGTTCAAACCTGTGGACACAGGGCAACTGCTGGCAATCCCAGAGACCTCTACAGAGAGACACAGCAGTGCGATGGAGTAGCGGATGCTTTGGACTATATTGCCTGGTGAGTGGCCAGGATTTGGTTCTTCTATAGGAGGGGGTGAGTGGCTGGGAGCAGAAGAGCAGTCAACTGAGCTCTGAACTCAGAACAACTATTGGCTCCATCTAGCGGCTCCCGGCGAGTTCAAGTCCGCAGAAGGTGCGCTGACTGCTGCAGGATGAATAGGTCTGGTCCCAGCCTCATGGCCAGAAACCAGCCTGAACCTCAGAAGAAACAAAGATGCAGCCTTGCTGACATTATCTGCTACCCTGATGTAAAGCTACTTACTGGCTTGCACAGATAGATCAACACAGAGACTGTCTCCACGTGTTGGTTGCCTACCAGTGACAGCAGTGACACACCTTGAAGTGGATAGTGTCTCTCTTCTCACTTTTCTCCATTGTTGTTTTCTGGTTTTCATTGTTTGACCTTGTTTTCACATCAGTGTGAATGTGGCTTCTAGTATTTTGGGGGTTGTTTTTCTGTCTTGTTCTTTCTTTTATTTATTCTTGTCTTTCTTATTTTCTGCACCAGCTTTCCAAAGTTTGTATGTTCCTCCTTTGTCCAGCCTTGTTTCTAACTCCTCCTCCTCCTCCTCCTTCTTCCTCTATTTTCCCCTCTAACCCCATTTAAAATTCCTTCGAGGTTAAAATTGCCATATCAAGAACTTATTTACTGCATATAATTTCCTGGGTTGGTTTAGATTTTCTTATATAAGGACTGGGGAGATAGCTCAGTGGCATAAGTGCCTGCCTGGCAAGCCAAGGTCCAGAGTTTGATCCCCAGTTCAATCACAAAACAAAACGAAACAAAAAAAGGTTGGATTTTGTTAAATAACCTCAAATGTAGTACATATGGTAAAAGGTAGTAAATTAATGGTTACCTCAGTTTGTCACTTTCTAGGCTGTGTTTCATGCTATGTCATTGCTGATTGTACCACTTTAGCAAAAGTGAATTAAGAGCCAGCAAGATGGCTCAGCAGCCTAAGCACCTGCTTCGGCAAGTGCAGGAGCCAGGTTTGATCTCTTTTCCTGCATGCCGTGCCAGCCCTGCCCCTAGGGTACTCTGAGCCAGTGAACAAGACCCAGAGTGGTGGTGCACACCTGTAATCCCAGTGATGGAGAGGCTTAAAGCAGGAGGATCACTATGAATCTAAGCTGTGTACTGAGACCCTGTACCCAATACATAAATGAGAAAGAAGGAAATAATTATTCTAATTACCTATTTTTCCTGGTATACCAAGACTTAGATTGTTTCAGGGCCAAAGAAAACAATATAGGCCAGTGACAAAGGACCAGTGGGCTCAGCCAAATAAGCAGCAATTGCTTATCTGCAATAATTTGAAGCAATAGGATCTTGCAACAGATTCAAAATCCAAAAGCCAGATGTACTTGGAGACACCTCTGAAAAGTAGTCATTAGCAATAAAGCCACTCACCGTAGGCAATATGCAAGCATTGACCCAGGAATTACACTAAAAAAAGAAAATGAGAAGACATTACAATGAGGTGTAACCCCAGACATCCAGTTCACCAAAGATAAATCTAGGGGACAGTGAGGTTGGGCAATCTGAAAACTAACCACCTGGCCTCTCTGAAGCGGTAACTACAAAGCAAATGAACAAGCTTCTAGAAAAAAAAATCAAATCAGGAATGATTTCTCAGAAAACTACAGGAATAGTGAACACAATGAAAAATATGATTAGTGACTCTAGAGCAGATACAGATTTTTAAAAATAGAAGAGCTTAGGAAACATTGAGTGCTCAATATAGGAAAGAAATGGAATCCATAAAACAGGTTCAAGTGAATATCCAGATTAAAATTTCCACTGAAGTATTCTCAGTAGGATGAGCTAACATGAGGACAAATCTTAGATATAAAAGACAGGCTTGAGATTAGTGATCATGAAAAGAAAAAATGTCCTAAAATAGTAGGCAACCATGAGAAATAAATCCAGCAACTGGTAGGTGATGCAAAGAAGAATAATATAAGACTGATTGGAGTAAATGAAAAAAGCAGGAGATACCAAAATGATACTTAAAAAAAAAACTGTTCATAGATATCATGATAGAAAACTTCTCTGTTAGGGAAAAATAACATGACATCTGCACAGATAAGTGAAGCATGCAGAACTTCAATTAAAAAAAAGTCAAGATTCCAGAAATTCAACACAAGTACAGAATATCAAAAGCTGTTAGTGAAAAGAAATAAATCACCTATAAAGAAAAGCCCATCAGAATCACAGATGGCTTCTCAACATAAACTCTCAAGTCAAAGAGAGGTTGGAGTAAAGTATTTCAAGCCCTTAAAAATAATCTCTACCTTTGTATCATGAGAAACTATCTTCAAATTTTGATGGAGAAATAAGATAATTCCATGACAAAGAACATTTGAGGAAATTCATGAACACCAAACCAGCACTCTAAAATGTTCTAAAGGACATTTATAAATAAATAACAAGTACTAAAACCCCATAAACCCCAACAGAATTAATCTACCAAGCAAAGTAAACAATTAAACAGAAGCAGAAAAAATGGAGCCAACAACAGGGGAAAAACACTACAAGTACAAGTCAATACACATCAGTTATAACCATCAATGTTAGTGGTCTTAATTCAACAGTTAAAACAAAAAGACTGGGAAAACGGATCAGAGAGTGAGGTCCAACAATATGCTGCATACAAGAAACACACCTAATTAAAAAAAAATCATTCTTAAAGTCAAAGGATATAAAACAGTAGTCCAGGAGACAGGAACACAGAAAAAAAAATCAGGGTAGCTATTTTATTTGCAGACAAAGTGAATTTCAAACCCAGATTGATTAAGAGAGACAAAGAAGATCACTAAATTCTTGTAAAGGGAAAAACCCAAAAGGAAGAAATAACACTCACAGATATATATGCACAAAATACTAGTGTACCTAACTATATAAAACAAATATTAATGGACATAAAGTATCAAATAAGCACTAATACCACATTGGAAGAGCTCACTGCCTCACTGTCACAAAGAGACAGATAAACTAGGCAAAAAAATCAAAAATAAAAGTTAGAATTGAGCCAAATTTCAAAAACAAATGGACTTAGTAGATGTCCACAGAGTGTTCCATACTACACCATCAGAATATGCATTCTTCTTGGCTGCACATATGACATTCTCTAAAATAGACCACATATTAGCTCATAAAGCATGCTTAAGTAAATGCATAACTGAAATTATCTCATGCATATTAACAGACTATAGTGCAGTAAAACTGAAAATCAATGGCAAAAGAAACCACAAGACCTTCATAAACACATGGAAATTAAATAACACCTTCATGAGCAACTAATGGATAATAGATGAAATTAAAGGAGAAATTAGACAGTTTCTACAATTAAACAATAATACCAATACAACATACCAGAACATATCAGGAAAACAGAGTGAGCTCAAGTAAATAACTAAATGTTAAACCTCAAGCTTCTAGAAAAAGAAGAGCAACCAAGCTGAAAGTTTGGGTGAAAGGGGGAAATTACAAAGAATAGAGCAGAAATTAATACAGCAGAGACTAAGATAACAATACAAAGAATGAACAGTTGGTTTTTTAAAAGATTAAATAAAACTGACAAACTCTTAGCCAACCTAACCAAAAAAGGGAAGAAAATACTGAAATCCACTTAATTAAGAATCAAAATTGTGAAATCATAGTGGATGCTTCAGAAATATTCATCATCTATATCTACTCCAAGAACTTGTGCTCTAATAAGATGGAAAATGCAGAAGAAATAGACAGATTTCTAGATACATATGAACCACCAAAGCTGAATCAAGAAACCATAAAAATCCTAAGTAAACAAACATCAATTAATGAAATTGAAGATGTAGGGCTGGCCAAGTAGCTCAGTGGGGGCCAGCCAAATAGCTCAGTGGATTAAAGTAGTTTGATCCCTGGGCCTGCCGTGCTAGCCTCACCCCAGGGGCACACTGAGATGGCAACTGAGACTGGGCATGGCGGTGCATGCCTGTAATCCTACCTCTTGGGAGGCTGCAAACATGTGGATCACTATGAGTCTGATCTAGTAGTGAGACCCTGAACACCCTGTAGACTCTTCCTTAAAATACAAAAAAAAAAAAAAAAAAAAAAAAAAAAAAAAAAAAAAAAAAAAAAAAAAAAAAAAAAAAAAAAAAAAAAAAAAAAAAAAAAAGGAAAAGGAAAAGAAAGAAATTGAAGATGTAGTTAAAAACTTATCAACAAAGAAAACTTCAGGGGCCAAGGAGATGGCTCAGTGGAATAAGTGCCTCCCTGGCAAGTACAAGGGCCTGAGTTCACTCCCCTGTTCCACAAAAAAAAAAAAAGAAAAAGAAAACTCTAGACCTTTATGGATGCACTGCTGACTTCTACAAGAAATTTAGAGAAGATTACTTCTTCTTGCACTCTTTCATTAAACTGAAAGTAAAGCAATACTCCCAGGTTCATTCTGGAAGCAAATATTAGCCTGGTACCAAAATCATAGAAGGACCCAAATAAAAAAGAGGACAACAGGCCACTTTTTTCCAATGAACATAGATGCAAAAATCTTCAACAAGATACTGGCACATAGAATGCAGCAAAATATCAAGAAGATTATATACAATGGCCAACTAATATTCATCCCAAGGATGGTTCAACATACTCAAATCAATAAGTGTAATACAGGGCTGGCAAGATAGCTCAGCAGTCTAGAGCGCCTCCCAACGACCGCGGTTCGAGCCCCAGCACCACATGCCATGCCAGCCCCTCCCCGCAGGGCCGGCTGAGCTCACACCCCACCCCCGCGAAAAAAGAATCCGTGATGTGTAGCGAGACACTGTAATAAATAAAGGAATTTAAAAAAAAATAAGTGTAATACACCATATTAACAGAGTCAAAAATAAAAATCATATGATCATCTCAACAGATGCAAAGAAAAAAAAGCTTTGGATGATGAATGACACCTATTCACAATAAAAACCCTGTATACAATTGGAATAGATGGTCTTTATCTGAATCTGATAAACCCACCTATGACAAACTAATAGCTAATATCACACAGAATGGACCAAAACTGAAAGTGATCACTCTAAAACTAGGAATAAGACAAAGATGTTCATTGTCACCGCTCTTATTCAATATAGTTCTAGTAGTTTTAGCCAGAGCAATTAGACAGAGAAGAGAAAGAAATAAAAGAAAGGAAGAAATTAAGTTATTACTCATGGAGTTATTACACATTTTACATTAGAAGATCTCTGAAACTCCACCAAAAAGTTCTAGATTTAAAAACCAAATACAGTAGCATAGCTGGCTACAAAGGCAACATTCAAAAATCAATGGCATTTCTGTATACAAATAATAAATTTACTGAGAGAGAAATTAGATAATAACACCTTTCACAATAGTGTGACAATGAAATACCTAGGAAGCAATCTGATGAAGGAAGTAAAAGACCTCTACACTGAAAACTACAGTACTGACAAAGGAGACTGAAGAGGCTATCAGAAAATGCAAAAATATCCCTTATTCTTGGGTAGAAAGAATTAATATGTCAAAATGGCCATACTTCCAAAATTGTTATACAGATGTAATACAATTCTGATAAAAATTCCAACAGCATATGTCACAGAGTTAGAGAAAACAATACTGGGGCCAGGGAGATGGCTCAGTGGAATAAGCACTTCCCCGGCAAGCGCAAGGGCCTGAGTTCAATCCGTGGACAGAAAACAATACTAAAGTTCATTTAGAACCAGAAGACTAGTATAGCAAAGGCAATTCTAGACCACAAAGGTAAGGCCACAAATGTAAGGCAGGCGCATCAACGTCCCAGACTTGAAGTTATACTACAAAACTACTGTGATAAAATCAGCATGGTACTGGCAAAAAAAAAAAAAAATCTGAAAATCAATGGAACAGATTTGAAGATGTAGAAACAACTCCAGACATACTTAACAACCTTAATCTTTGACAAAGGTGCCAAACACATTCACTGGAAGAAAGATAATCTTTTTAATAAATGGTGCTGGAAAAAGTGACTTTCCACATGCCAAAGATTAAAATTAGACCCATCAATGAGGACAAAAATGTGTAATGGGTATCTTTAAATTGGAAGAAAATGTCCAAATAGGAAGGGAAACAAGAGGGGGGCAGAAAGAAAAGAAGAGGAAGGTAAAACTTAATGAGGAAAAATGGGAGCAAAGCTTTTATAAATGAGAAGGAAGATGAGATTAAAGGGAGGGGAGGGGATAAAAAAATAATCAAGTTATATCATGTACAGGTAAAAATTATATATGGAGAATTCTACAATTCTCTATATATATGTGTATGTATGCATATAATATATGAATATATCTATCATTAATCATAGAGAATATATATATATATATATATATATATTCTGATATATAATCAAAAGAAAAATGACAGTGAGGGTTTCACGGACAGTTAGGGCTAAGGTCTAGTTCCATTAGCCTTTGGGTATTTCTCTCTGGATGGCGTGAAGGATGGTACCGAGAGGCAGAGATAAAAGGGACTCTTCTCCTGTGGCCTAAGCATCTTGATACCCAGAGTCCCCTGACAGCACAATTTCTCTCCAATTCTCATCTTGCTAATCGCCAGCTGTGCTGTGTCATCCATTTGTAAACTTTCTCTTCTCTTCCGAATACTTTTTGAACCACTTCAGCATGAAATATATTAACACCCTACCAAATGCTGAAAAGAAGAAAATGGAAGAGGAGGTAAAATCTTTGCAGAGAAGACAAAAGAGAGGCTTCTCAGTTGGTGGAGGCCAGGAGGTAAAGCACAAGAGAAGAGCACGGCTGAGAGATGCACCCCCACCCCCATGACCTCCCTCCTGGGCTCCACCCCCTATGCACATTCAGCACTGATCCACCCACCACGAGTCTCCCAGTCCAGCTGACTATTCTGATTAAGTGGCCCAGCCCCAGGGCTGGAACAGGCCTGATCTTGCAGCACTAAGGACCTGATGGAGCTGAGCTCAAGGAGCAGGTCCCCCCAAGGGACAACAGAGTCCTCTGCAGCAGCCACCGTTCCACTGCCATAGTGAGATGATCCCAGCCACAACCCCAGTGGCCTGCAATTTCTAACTCCAGACTCAGGGTCTGCAAGGGGAGACCCACAGATCTTGGTTCATTTTATTCCTGAGCCTGCTCTGTCCTTGGGAGATGTCACTGGGCTCTTACCCTGATTTGGTGCCTTGGGCTGTGCCTGACACATCAGAACACTCTGTAGATGTGGAAAGAATCTCGAGTGGAAATATTTCCACAGAGGATAGGTGCCACCCATTAGTGATGCTGGAGGGGATCTCTGCTCTGCTTAGTGACCTCACAAGTCCCTTCCCTCTCAGATGCCGTATCTCAGCTTCCTGAGCTGGTGGATAGTAGAGGGCAGAGCAAAGAGAAAGAGAATGGTGTTGGCAACTGGCCAACGAGCAGGGGACAGTGGTCTCTGGAGTGAGAAGCACTGTCGATGCCAGCTTCCTGGTGATCCTGAGGCAGCCTCCTCAGGCGCCCGGTTGCCCAGGAGAGGCGTGGGGAGGTGAGGAGGGAAGAAGGAGCACAAGTATCTGCTCAGTTTTCCTGGGAGCCGTCAGGTGCTGAGTGAGCGCAGGAGGTCGGGTGGGGGTGCAGAGCAGGGATGTGCATGGGCTCAGCGCTGTCTCTGATATTTAAAATGTTGTGCGCCCCTTACCTAATGGTCCTGAATGAAGAGCTCCACGAGGGGTGAGTTCTAGATGTTCTGCCACACCTATGGCAAGGAACAAAGAGGGCTACGGTAGATCTCCCCACTTTGCACCCTTGTCCCCAGGCCCTGCTCTAAATTGACAGATGAACCTTTTCCTCCTGGGTGCCTGCGGTTCAGGCAGTGTAAAGCTTTACTTTTCCATTTTTCCAGAGGAAATATTATAGCAAACTCCAGGTACACAGAACCGAAAGTGAACAGTTTCTTTCATTTTTGCTTTTGTATGCATATATTGGACATTGCGAAATGTGATGCTTCAAAATATAAGGACATTTTGTCACATTACCTTAATTCCTTCTCTCACATAATCCTAATACCATTATCACACCTCCAACAGGAACAATCATTGCTTATCTCACCTCACTCCCCAGCTGTGCTCAATTTCCACAGGTGTCCCAGTAATGGGATTGTGGGGCCGGCTGGTCTGCTGCGGAACTCCTGCCACAGCGCTCCAGCACCTCGGGCTTCTGCTGGCATCACCTGGCAAGCGCGACGCCGAGGAGGAAGCCTGGGCTCCCAGCCTGCGTCAGCCAGGGCAGTTTTTATTATCAGGAACAAAAGGGTTTTCTGTTACAGTTTCTTCTTGAAAATCATTTTCAAGAGATCTTACTTCTCTCACATATTTCAAAAAGAACGCCTCTCACTGCCGCTGCCCTAAATTCAAGGAATAAGTCCCCAGTTTGGGAAAAGTAGCACACCCTCGGGGGAAGGGGTGGGAAGGTCTGGGGAGAGTTGGATGGCTATAAAAGAAAGATTTTATTCTGTGTGGCACAAGCCTGGATTCATGAGCCGACTTTCCCCGTTCCTGGCATACTTTGGGACTGCTTGGTAATCTCTAATGTCACCCAGGGTCTAACAAATCTAATGTATTGCCTTTTCTTTTGCTAGATACCCAGATCCCAGCCTATGACTCTTCCTGTTCCTGCTCAGTCACAGGTCTGAGTGGCAGATTCTGAGGCCAGAGAATTCTAAACTCTCCTCTGCTCCATTTATCATTCCAAATACACCCTTGAAGAATCTGACCCTAGGTACACAGTCTTCCAAAATTAAACTCTTACTTTGACATCAGCAAAGCAAACATTAATGCAGAGTAACAATGACAGACCTATTGATGACAAGGAAGAGTTGCTCTATCCCAGACACAGCGAGTCAGCTATTGACCAAAACAGGGCTTCAGCCATTATCTTCTCACCTTGAAGAAGAAAAACTTGGATAGCAAGAGATGCTTGGAAAATCTGGATTTTTCAGGGAACCTCAGTAATCAGCTTTCTGTAATGGCATAAGACCTTTCTCCACTTTCAGGATAGGAGCTCAAATTAATCTGCCAAAATACTAACATGATTTTGAAATATTAAAAATATCATGAACTGTCTATCTTATTGCCCTGTTCAATTTCAAAGTCACAAGTCCTGCAAAGATACTGTTCTGTAGATGATAAACACATGTTTATCAGTAAGATATACAGAGTACACGTAGTAAGAACAGGTTGAGATGGGTAGCCAGTTAACATGCTCATCCACTAACATGATTGTCCATGCAGAGTATGTCCAGATTGATACAGCTTGAGCAGAGAAAACACTTGGGAACATCTGCAGTGAGTCATCTGCTCCCAACACCAGTACCTTCATAAGGACTTACAACTCTCTGGCTTGCCCTTGAATCTAGCTAGTATTTATGAATACTTATTAAGTGTCTTGTGCTCTCTGGCTGTAAGGATGCATAATATATAGTGGGATGTTTGCCAATTTTGTCGGTGATACAAAACAATGGTAATATCTTAGTTTCTTCCTCATTGCTGGGACAAAATATTCAACACCCAAAAGTTAAAGGAGAGAAGATTTATTTTAGCTTGCCATTTGTAGAGGTTTTAGTCCATTGCCAGCTGGCTCCAAGGCAGGGCATCAGAAAAAAGCAGCAGCAGAAGCAAGCCTTCCTTTCCCTTTTTATTCTATTCAGACTGCAAGCCTATTGGGTGGTACTGCTCACATCCAAGTGAGTCTGTTTGTGTTCAGCTAGCCCCTTCAGCCACACCCAGAACTATGCTGAGCAAACCAGTAAGCTGGTCCAGTTATCAAACACCCGTGACCCAGTCACTCCCAGAAGCCCCACTTGGGAGTATATGAGGCTTTGGGGGACACTTTAGATATAAGTCATAACTGGTAAAGTATTGCAAGATTATAGCATTTCCTTCAAGTCTTCAATGCCAAGCACCCACTATTGACTCCTATACTCTGCCAACCTTTACTGAGAAGTAACTGAATGCCAAGAGCAGTGTCCAAGATCAGAGTCTGAGCAGGGACACAACCATGGTTTCTAGTCTAGCACTGAGAAAACCAACCACGTTGAAAGCTCATCACCTGTCACAGTGTGCCTTCGGTCAAGAAAAAACTGTGGGCTTCTGGAGGGCTGTGCCCACATCTTGCATTCTTTTGTCATCCTTTCACCACTAGAATTTGACCGCAGGACCTAATGAACAGAATTTGACAGGCTGAGTTTTGTAGAACTTTCAGTAAACACAAAACTCTATAAATCAATAGCAAAATGTTAACAAAAAAAATCTTTAAGCACTAAGTACTGTTATCACCCTTAAACATACAACTCAAGTACCCTCTCCTCCAGGGTACCTTCTCTTAATTCCTCAGGCACATTTTTCCCTGTGTTCATATTGGGTAGAGGCTTTTTGGATAAAACTTAGTGCAATGCTTTCAACTCCTAGTTTACCTCAATGTCCCTTGAGACAAGCATGTTGGTGTTCAGGAAAAGCAGCCCAGGCACTTCTCTATTTCTCAGATAGAGGGACATTTGTCCTAGTAGGACAGATGTACAAATAAGTATTTACAGAATGACAACTCCATGTAAATCTGTGACTGCCCTTTTTGCTTTCCTGAGAACAGAAGGGTCAAATATTGCAGGTCTCGAGAGGAATACAATCCAATTGGAAACCACTAAGACCTTGGAAACTGTGTTACTAGAGTTAAGGAGCAAGCTCTGGGCTCTCAGGGGTCCCAGTGGACTTGGCCAGGCCATCATTTCAGAAAGTCAATCAGAGAAATAAATGATGGGGAAGGCTGGAAAGAGATTTATTCTTGGTGTAGCCACACAGGTAGGACCGAGGTTGAGCAACATAAGATCTGTCTTCAAAATGTACACAGAAGTCCCTGAGTTATCCAGGGAAGGGGAC
This sequence comes from Ctenomys sociabilis, assembly GCA_004027165.1. Lineage (NCBI taxonomy): Eukaryota > Metazoa > Chordata > Mammalia > Rodentia > Ctenomyidae > Ctenomys > Ctenomys sociabilis. Next base: position 42,640 of record PVKA01010928.1, on the reverse strand, counting down.
AAAAGCAGGGTTGAAGTCCAGGGTTAGCAGTCCAGGTCCCCTTGCCCTGGTGTCATCTGCTTGCTCATGACTTCAGGCCATTATCTCAGGACCAGCCATATGTCAGTTTGCTGGCACCAAGAAGGTGATGGTGGATGGATAATTTAGGGCCTTTGGCCTTCAATGTTCATTGCTCAGACTCTTCATTCCTGAGAGAGAATAACTCAAGAGAACAAAGAAGGAAAGCCTCACAGGGCAAGATGGAGTAAGAAAAACAAAATAGAGCTGTTTGGGTCAGGGGGTGGACCCTCCTCCTGTACACCCACCAGAAAGGGGAAGGACTGAGGGCAGTGCCTGTTCAGCATTATCGAAGATGAGAAAGAGTTATAATTGATGACACTGGCTGCCAGATGAGGGGGGCGTCAGCTCAAGGGTGTCCCTGAGTGGGATGGAGGAAGAAATTCTATCCCAGGAGGCAGGCATCTGGGGAAGAGAAGTCTGGCAGCTGCACAAAGGTTTAAAGGCTCCTGGTGAAGGAGAGGTTATGGCTGTGAGCTGAAGGCAGCAAGGATCCAGTCCCAGAAGCCAGAGACAAGACAGTGCCCAGGACAGAGGAGCAAAGTAGGACCGCAAGCCCAAAAATGACCCTGCCAGATCAATAACTCAGCTAGGAATCCAGCTCTGAGGGACAAGGAGGGGCCCAGGCATTGGATCTGGAGAGGAGAGCACCACAATTCTAGAGCCTGGCTTCTGTATCCAATGGGCCAAAACTCAAACCTCAGCTAAGTGACTGTTGAAAGAAATAAATGAAATTGTATAGGAAAAGGATTTAAGGCAACACCTGGCACATTGTAGGCATAAGCAGTAATTTCAGCAGTAATAGTAATGTGGAGAAGTTACCTGGAACAGAGGTCAGAGCTACAGTGGCAGAAAGGACAGTGAGGAGCTAATGAGGGCCTGGCTCTTGGGGTGAAGTAGCTGTGAACTTGCATTTGACTTGAAGTCAAGGTAAGAGACTCAGTCCTGCTTTTTGCTAGATATATGATCTTGTTTAATTCAATCCATTGCTCTTTGGTTTTTTTGGCTGTCAAATGGAACCGTTCATACTAGCTACATATTCCTCTCAGACTTTCCATGAGAATTTCATAGATCCAACATCTACAGCCACCTATGCAGGCTCTGTGCTTGACAGATGCTTAGGGAGTGCTGTGCTGGCCCTGCCCCCAGGGTGCACTGAGGTGGGGATGGAGACTGCACATGGTGGGACACCCCTGTAATCCCAGCACTTGGGGGCTGAAAACAGGAGGATCACTACAAGTTCTATCTGTGTAGTGAGACCCTATAGACCCTATATTAAATACATGAAAAAAAATTAAGCATTGACTGCTCCTTTCCACAGACCAGCAGAAATCCACAGTACAGTTGTCCAGTCCACCCTGTTTACATACATCTCTTTCCCTCTCTCCCTCTTCTGTCCTCCTCAACTCAGTAATTCCTTCCTTAAAGTCACTATTTTCCTTCTTGGTCATAAAATACTTCCAAATCACCCTGACTGTGACTATTGGAAAGCTGAAACTCACACCGAAACTGTTCTTAAAATCCACTCCAAATCAATCTTCAAGTCAAAAGAACTTGAACTTCTTTGGCTCCCTTGGGGTTTAGGTTTTAAATTGACAGGCAAACTGGTCTGGAAGAAACAGCCAATGATCTAGGTTTGTGAATTTAATCTGAAGCCAAATCTCTGGGCCTTCTTGTAGTGTATGTACCTTGCTAGCCCAAAAACTCACAAGTACATTTCAGAGAGACGAAAAGTCTCTGCTGCTCTCTGCTAGCTGCAAATGAGGTCATGATTTTGTTAACTGTAGAAGAACTGGAGAGTTTTCGCTTTCTCAAGTTACTTATGTGACCAGAAAAGTTGAAGTGGGAGTCTCTAAGAATTTTTTTTTCACTTAATGTTGTAGCCCGCTGCTTTGAAAAACAAAACCAAATTGCCCACATACAGCACTAAATAAGGTGGTCTGAACAGGGTGCAGTAGTGTTTGCTTTCTGAAGATACTGGAAGGGGGAGCCATGGTGTCCAGGAGCCACCCACAGCCACACATCTACACCCCAGAACTCTGGAGGCCCTCTCGGGGGTGCTAGTCAAGCACTTACCACATTTGTTCAGCTTGTCTGGTGGATCAGGTGTTTGAGCTGAAAGTGTTCTAAAGAATAGGGGGCCACCTGTCCTTGTTGCTAGGCATTGAAGGATGTGAGACTTCCACTGACGTCATGCAGAGTTCCCCACAAACTGGGACAGCCACTGCCACATTACAGAGGACACCATGTTCTGATTGCATGTATTTGGGCAGCAACTGAGATTTTGCATTTCTAACAAGTCTCCACTTGAGGTTGATACTGCTGGTCCAGGCAAACATTTATGAAGTGCTGCTCTAGAACCCTGGCTTCTTAGCTACACATCAGAATCACCTGAGGGTTTTCTTTAAAGATGTAGAGTTTTGATCTTAACTGTTGCCAGTTATGGACACCCTGCTGTGCTACACAGCACAGATGGTATCCTCCACCTACCTGCATCACAGAGCCTATTGTCCACCTTCTCCCTACCCCCATACTCTTCCTCCCAGCCTCTAGTGACCTCTGTTCTGATCTCCCTTTCTTAACTTTTTTTTTTTTTACTTTAGGGAAGTTTCCACAGGGTGTTCAGTGCCTCACTACTAGATCAAACTCATGGTGATCTGCCTGTTTACAGCCTCCCCAGAGCTAGGATTACCCTTATTAACCTTTTTAGCTTCTCTAGTCAAATATTTCTATTTATGTGACTACCTTGTGGAGAAGATGTGGCAAGCATCGGGCCAACAGTTCTTCACCAAAGACTGACAGGTGTGAGAGAGTCACATATGTGACTCTCTGTGTGAGGGGAGTCACACAAGGATATCTCCCCTGTATGTTGCCAAGAAGAGCTCTCATGGGCTGTGTGGAGGACACTGTGTGGCTTGTAGCTATGGGGAGAGGATAGGGGCCATCAGTGGCAGTCACATAGGGACACGGTGTCTGTGCTCTGGGAGGACGAAGACACACTTGTCCAATCCTATCAGATTTCCCACATGTCTTGAACACCTACATTTCTCTTGCAGTGGACATGGCTGAAGGCTATTCTGATGAGGGCTGGCTTTGCAGTTCTCTGTGAGAGGGGCTGGAGTGTCCAAGGCTGGTGGCCAAGCCCATAGCTCAGGAACTTGGGAGTCCAGGTGTGTGGTCATCTGCCTCACATCCTGTGAGGATTTTTGATCCACTGCCAAGATTAAATGTGTTTGGCAGTAACCAGAGACCTGTGTGAGGAGGACAGCAGCAGGGACAGTCTACAGGAAAGCTTGCCCTGCACAGGCAAGTTTGAACTTTAACAGAAATAGCTGCCTTCTCATACTCACAAGAGGCCCTTGTCCCTGAAAGTTGAATCTAGAACCTTCTGAAGCATACACTAATATGCCTCATTAGGACTTCTATGGCCAAAGACTTTCACCTAAGCTGCATGCAGGCAAAGGACAGGAGGGTGGGCTCTGCTCACAGGAGGGTGGGGCAGAGGTCCTGTCGAGGGCAGGCGAGTCTTGGGCGTTGAATGAGAATGTAGAATCAACACCCAAACTCTTATCCATGACCCTGTCTGGCGGCCAGCATGCACCTCTCTGGGGAACTGCTCCTTAAGAAAGACTTCAGGGCTGGGTAAGTAGCTCAGAACACTTTGTTTGGACCTGAAGCATGTAAGATTATTTTTATTTATTTATTTATTTTTTGGCAGAACCGGGGATTGAACTTAGGCCCTTGCACTTGCCAGGGAAGTACTTATTCCACTGAGCCATCTCCCCGGCTCTGAAGCATGTAAGATTAGACTGGAAATTAGTGAAGTTGGACCTGAAAAATGGGTCCATTAGGGTTTTGCTAATAGGTTCTTACTTTAAGCATCACTTCCTGGCTCCAGTGCAGATCCCTCAGCCTGCTAGCACAGATCCTTCATCCTGTCGGTGTACACTTACTAGCTTCCACCACTGATCTTTGCACCTTCCTGGTGCAGATCCATGAAACACACCTACCCAAGGCAGTGCGTGAGCTCTAGGCCTTCAGTTAGACTTGTGGGAGGCATTGTTATGAGCTCTAGGTCATCAACTGGACTCATGCAGGACAATATCATGGGACCCCAGCTCCAGCTGGATTCTTTGGTTTTCAGTATGTGGACAGATTTCTTGCATTCTCTTTTTGTCTGTGATAGCCTCTGGATGACTATTATAAATAATCTTATAAAATGTGTGTCCTACATTGTATTGATCCCTTGCAAAACCTCAAACCACAACACCAATGTTTGAACAAATGAAAGTATTTCCTCCGCAGAGGACTATGAGAAGAAAGATGTTAACCTGTATGAAGTGATGGAGATTTGGGGAAAAAGAAAAAAAGAGGCATGAGTCAAGGCAAACTGTGTGAGGAAATGTAGACATGTAGAATGTAGGCACAGAAGATCTAGGGAAGAAAATAATATGACTGCAGGGTACTATGTGTTCTGAGGTCATCAATCCTCGAGGTCATAAAAAGCTTCACACTACTTTAGGAAGATGGACAGGAGCTGGACAGTGTATGTGGATAATGTCTAAAAATGATCCACCAAGAAAAAGCACAGGGATTTTATCTTTCAGATGTATGAAGGACAAGGAGCTAGAAGTGGTTGCCCTTGGCCAAAGGACAGCAGATGCCCTGAAGATCCACAGCTTTCCTGGATCCAACCCCAGTGCCAACCAGATGAGGCCTGGGGCAGCCAGCCCCACCTACCCAGACAGAAAGAAGAGGAAGGCAGCAGTAAAAGGCAAAACAAGGATGGGCCTTTGAATAGAGAGGGTCGTGAGGCACCCTGGGAAGCTGCAAGGCTGCTTTCCAAAGTCAGGATCTTTTAAAATGGCATTTGATTTTCTGGGTTGAATGGGAAACATCAAACTAATAAAAAAAAATCTCTTCCCTGGATAACAGCTGAAATAATGGAAGAAACCACAGGGAGCAGAAGGGTCAGGAGAGGATCAAAGCTAATCTTGTGACTGTTCCTTGCTTAGATAGCTATGTTTGCCCCAGACTGATTCAGCATCTGACAGCCTAAAGACAAGGGGAAGAAGTCTTAATATGCAGAAACATAAAGCAGAGGCTGAGAATGGAACACTGAGGCTGGCACTGGTAGTCTCGGCGACCAACCTGTCTGACTCCTTCTTAGCAGCAAATGGAGGTGGTGGAGATTGCTGTGCTTAAGCAAACTGTCCAAGGGCACAGAGAGGGTGCAGGAAGGGCAGAGCTGGCTGCAGAGCATGGTCATCCTCTTCCTGTCTTGGCCTCTCTTCCCTCACTACTAGTGGGGAAGGCGAGACAAGCAGAACAAGTGAGCACTGGCTGGGAACTGACCCTGGGAATCTAGCCCTGGTTCCATAGAAAACCAGCTGTTTAGCTTTGTGAAGTTCATCTAATCTTCAGCCTGAATTTTCTCACTGATGAGTTAAGTGGACATTATATGGGATTCTAGTTCCATCTCCAGGAAGCTCAAGCTTAGTGAGAGAAATTTCATGCTTGGGTCACATATGGAAGGTCTAATTCCGTACCTAGAAGGCCAAGGTCTACAGATTCCACAACTAGAGAGCCAAGTTCTATACCTGGAGAGGAAGGGTTCACAGCAGGAAGTATTTCCAAGCCTAGAAAGTCAGCTTTCATACATGAAAGGCTGTCTGCAGAACCAGCTTTTACATGGGGGCAAACTTATATACATGGAAAGATAAAATTCACATCAAGGTGGGCCAGCCAGATAGCTTAGCAGACTAAAGCACCTACTTAGGCAGAGCGCAGTGGCCGGGTTCAATCCCCAGTGTGCTGTCCTGGCCCCGCCCCCAGAGCATGCTTAGATGGCAATTGAGACTGGGCCTGGTAATGTGTGCCTGTAATCCCAGCACTTGGGAGGCTGAAGACAGGCAGATCACTATGAGTCCAATCTACATAGTAAGACCCTGTAAACCCTGTAGACCCTGTACTAAATACAAAAAGAAAATTCACATCAAGGAGACCTACACCAATGCCCCAAAGACCCTTTTTCTGTCTTTCAAATACCATATTCCAAAATCATAATTGTTAGGTCATGTTCCATGATTGGTCATTGAGTTCCACACATATAGACTGAGATTTCATGTAAAGAATCTCAACTTCCATGTTGGTAGGACAAGCTTACATTTCTTATAGAACAAATTTCTATGACTTAGATTCAGGTCCCACATTGGAAAGGACAGATCCCATGCTTGCAAGGGTATTCAGAGGTGGATAATCCATACATAGGTAGCATTTTCCACATCATATGGCCTAGTTCAGTTCTTAGAGACTGGAATTCCATATGTGGAATGCCGATTTCCAAACTTGTGGGAGTTGGGCTCCAATGGAGGACCCAATAATATGCCTATAAAAGCAGAATGCACACTTGAAAACACCAAAGCAGTATCTGAAAGTCCAGATTTCACACATGGAGCACCTGTTTCATTGATGGAACAACCAACTTCGGCTGGAGTTAGAGATTCTATCACATAGTGCTAAGTTCCCTGCTTTTAAGGCCAACTTTCATGGTTGAGTATTGGGATTCTCTGAAGATACAGAGGGAAAAACCAGAACTCCATCTCTGCTTCTCTAGCTGTGCTCTTACAGCACAGCTCTGACACCAGACAGAAGTGGGATCTCCCTCAACCCAAAACAGTAACAGTTCTCTAGAGTACACCAGCTGGATGTTCTCTGGCTCAGTTTAGTTCCAATATTGTATACTTAGAAATAGCATCAGATCTTATAGCTTGAAGCTTTAGTCCTCAAGAAAGCCCTCCTCACTTTCAATGTCAATCAAGAGCCCCAGGTTGTTTTGCTTGTAATTCTCATTGACCAGCTATAAATCACTGTTCCCACAATTTTCTCATTCTCATTTGATTAATTTTCTCAAGTGGTGCACAAGACTCAGGGAAACACATTTGTTAGTTTATTAAAAAATGATTTCACAGTTGAAGAGATACTTATAGAGAGGGATGCAAGGCTTCTATGCCTTTCTGGGTGCCCATATTTTAGAAACTCCCATGTGTTTAGCTGTTGAGGCAGTCTTTGAACCTATCCTCAGGAGTTTTATGAAGACTTCACTACACTGGCACTGTTGAAGGATGGACAACCATGTCAGAATGTGGCTACATTAAAATAGTATGCTCACATGTTGACAGCAAGGCCTGTCTGTCTGTCCAGATTGTTCTTTGTCTCTCCACAGCATTTTCTCCTCCACATTATGGGGCAGGACCCTTCAGTAATGAGGAGGATCTTATGATCTTCCACAGAACAAGGTAGGTCAGAGAATTTCTTATGGCCAGCTCTAAGACAGGAAGAAGACTAGAGTTTCTACAACCTACCATACAGAAGGAATTATAAGTTAGGAGACCTGGGTGAAAACATTTAATGACATCACAGGTTTCACACATGACGTGTCAGGCTCAGTGTTGGTAATAGAGGTTGTGTGCTCACAAGATGAGAAGGCATCCATGTGACACCAGGTTCTATGTCTTATAGAGACAACTTCTTTGAATGAAACTCCACTTATGAGGTCAAGTAGATACCACGCATATGAGTGTCATGTCAAATGCTTTTAAAGCCAAGTTCTAAGCCATTGGTAAATAGATTTTATTCTTAGAGGTTGAGAGTTCACATATTCAGTGCCAGATTACACTCATATCCAGCAAGGTTAGATGAAAATAACTGATATACATTGGGTTTCAGCTATGATGCTTGTAGTGCTGGATTTCATACTTCCATTGAGGTATCATAGCAAGCCCTAAGTTTCATACTTGTATGACCATGTGCCATGTTATAATAGAGATTCACACATACAGTGCCAACTGCATGCTTTTAGAGCCAAGTTCCATGTCTTAGAGAGCAAACTTCTATAATTGGAATTTCACATTCCATTTCTGGGATGCAGGACATAGGTTTGCAAAACTGTTTCATGCTTTGTGTTAGATATTTCACACATTGGGTGTCAGGTTTCATGCAGTGGGATCAGGTTTAGAGACTGAGATTCCATACATGGAGTTCCTGCATGGGAAATTAGGCTCTCAGTCTTGAAGAACCAGTGTCTAATGTAAATGCCAGGTTTCATAATTGGAGTCCCAAATGCTAAACTTTAAAGCTATGTTCCATGGTATACACTTGGATTACAACATGAAGTGCTAATTTCTGTGCATATGAATTGTTCCATGTTGAAGTCTGAGATTCTGCACATTGAATGCCTTGTGCTAATAAGGCCAGATTCCATGCTTGGACGTTGATATTCAAAATGCAGAATCTCATATTCCATGCCTGGTGTAACAGATGCCTTGTGTGGAAAGCCAAAGTGGTGTAGAATTCCAGACTCTAGGATCTAAGGCTAGATCCCATGCTTAAAGATCTTTATTCTAAAAATAGATTGGCAGGTTCTGTGCCTACATGGCCTGGGTCTATCCTTGGAGACTGAGATTCCAGGGATGGCACACTGAATTCTACACCTGGAGATACAGTTTTATAAATGTAGAGTAAAGGAACAGTTTGGAGCTTTACATTTCCACATTCTGAAAGCCAGGTTTTGCCCATAGGTAGTGAAGATCCTGCAGTAACTAATTTTATGTGTCATCTTCACTTGCCCAGTGACCAAACTTTATTTCTCAGTGTGTCTAAGATATTTCTGGAAGAAGTCAGCATCGGGTGACTGAGTAAAAGTCACTGGCCACTATGTGGCCATTGTAGATAGGCATCACCCTATCTATGGAGGCCAGTAGGAGGAAGTGCAGCTCTCCTTGAGCTGGGACAAGTTTCTTCTTTTGCTCTCAGATATCAGAGCTCCTGGTTCTCTGATCTTACTACTGTGGGACTTATATATGTATCCTACTGGTTCTGTTTCTCTGGGAGGCCTTAACTAATCAAGATAGCAACATGGAAAGTCAAATTCCACTTTAAGCAGATCAATTTCCTGTCTTTCTTGACCCTGTGTCCTACCTACAGGTCTAGATTCTATCTTGGAACATCAAATTCCTGACTTAACATCCAGGTGGCATAATTGGTAGTTGTATTAGTCACCCTTATGTTGCTGGGATAGATATTTTGACCGTGTGTGTACAGCTCAAAGGAGGTCACAGTTTCAGAGATTTCAGTCTAGAGTTGGCTGGCCCCATGGCAAAAGCAGCACTGTGGAAGGGCATTGTGGAGAAAAGCTGCTCAACCCATAGAAGCCAAGAATCAGAGGAAACAGGAAGACAGCCAGCAAAGAAGAAACTGGTGTCTTCCAGGCACTCTTCTAGTGACCTACAGCTTCCATGGGGTCCCACCCCCTAGAAGCCCATCCTGTCTGAAGCCTTATCTTAGAAGCCTAGAAGCCTCATCCACAGATGAGTCCATTGAGGAGGTCAGTACACAGTCCAGTCCCCTCACGAAGCTTTCACTCTGAACATTGCTGCACTGCAGATCAAACCCTTAACAGTTATTGGGAAGCACATTCAAGTGTAACATCAGTCCATACAACTACCTTGTGGCTTGGGTTCCATAGAACATGCTTCATGACTAGCAAGCCTTGCTTCATGCTAGAAGTGCAAATTATATAAATAGAAGGCAATATTCCAGGCCCAGATGGCCAGGTTCTATACCCAGTGGGTCAGCGAACATGCAGGTTTTGCTGGAAGGCCGCGGAGGCCCAGGCAAGGTTACAAACCAGGAGAGAAAGAGTTCACAGTTTTTAAAGCATGGTGTGCTTGAAAGGCCTGACTCCATGTTCACATGAACTGGACACACAGGTTCCTTACCTCTTGCACAAGTTATACACCTAGTAGTCCAGTGGTGAGTGAAGAACCAGATTGTATGGCTGAAATTCCAGGCTCTGTACCTGGACTCCCAGGTTCCACCCTGGTGTGGTTATGTTCTGTACTTGGACATGAGGATTTCACACACAGAGTGCCAGGTTCATCACTGTAAGACAAATCTCTATGCTTACATTCCACATATGGTGTTCAGTTTTATTTTACTTAATTTTGTTTTTGTGTTTTGAGACAGGGTCTCACTATATAATCCAGCCTGGCCTCAAGCTTACCCTGTAGCCCAGGCTAAGCCCCAAATTCTCCTGCTTCAGTCCCCTCCAAGTGCTGGGTGCCACCATGCCTAGCTCCAGTTTTATAAATAAGGTTAAGGATGTGGCCAGGAAGAGGAAGAGAAAGTAAAAATAATTAAAATGTGCTATGTATATGTACCAACCCACCATGATGAATGTCATCATTATGTACTGCAAACAAGTACTCATAAAAAAAATTTAAAATACATAATTAAAGCCCAAATACTTTTAGATTTACTTGCTGTACTCTGAAAACTAGGTTTTTTTGTTTTTGTTTTTGTTTTTGTTTTTTCCATTTCAGGCCAAGTACTTTACTTGGAGAATCAAACTTCATTTCACAGATCCATTTTCATAGAGCAAGGCCTTGGCCCCTGCCTAGAATTCTAGGTTCCATACCTAGAAACTGGGGGTCCATGCCAAGAGAGCAAGGTTCAACCCTGGCAAGCCAGACATGCCAGTCATGGAGAGAAAGATGTCACAAGCATCCATGGCCTGCCCAGAAAGCCAATCATCTGCCTCGAGAAGTCAAGACTTACAAGTAGAAGTAAAGGTTACAATCTTCAAGTGTCACATTTCAAGACCTGAGATGACCACATGGGGAGAGATTTTCTGTGGCTACAAAGTAAAAATCAGGGTTGGAGGGCCAGGTTCTTCTGACTTGTTTGTTCCTTTTTGTTGTTGTTTTGAGATAAGATCTTGTTATGTCATAGGTCAGGCTGTTCTTTGAGCTCATGGAGATCCTCCTGTCTCAGCCTGCTGCGTGCTGGCATAGGCATGCATCCTCACTTCTAGCTCCTATATTCCACATTTGAGGAGCCATGTTCTACACAGAACAGGCAAACACTCATACTTAGATGTCCAGGCTGCATGCCCAGAGATTCAGTATCTATGACTGTAGATCTGGTCTCACTGATGTCCACACTGTGTATGTAGACTTCATGGATAATATTGCCTGTGAGCTTCCATGCTTAGGGCTGGGTTGCACGCTGAGGACTGAGCCTCATACCTATGCAATGAGTTCTCATGCAGAGGAACAGATTCTGGGCTTTGGAACAAGAGAAATAACACTCTGAAGATATAAATCAGTGTCTGAAAGTCTGGAATTCTTGGGCTTGGAATGTAGTTCAGAGTTACAGCACTTAGCTTAGCATGTGACTAGCCTTGGGTTTGATCCCCACCACCAAAATCAAAATCAAAAACAAAAACAAAATTCTATAGGGATGCCAGGTTCTGCTCTTAGAGGTCAGGATTCCACACATGGAGGTCTGGTTTCCAAATTAAAGGCCAAGAGGTCTGTCATATTGGTACTGGGGATTGAACCTAGGGAGTACTGTACTACTCTACTACTGAGCCACTCCTATAGTCTCTTTTTAATTTTTTTTTATTTTGAGATAAGTTCTTGCTAAAGTGACAGGATGCCCTCAAACTTGAGATCCTGGGGCTAGGGAGATGGCTCAGTGGAATAAGCACTTCCCTGGCAAGTGCAATGGCCTGAGTTCAATCCCCAGTCCTGAAAAAAGAAAAAAAAACTTTGAGATCCTCCTGCCTTAGCTTCTTAAGTTGCTTGGATTACTGGTGAATGTACCTTCTCTGGATATCTTGGATTTTTAAAAGAACCAATTCCTAACTTCTAAAATTAATTTTTCCTGAAACTAATTTGTCTGCTTACATTGTGAGGTCAAAGTGTGATGTCAAATGAATGAATGAATATTAATGCCTTCAACCTTCCTGAATTAGTAGTGAAGATTTAACCTTACAAAGCCTATTTCTTTACTTAGTTTTTTTTTTTTTTTTTGAAAGGGTCTCACTATGCAGTTCAGAATTGTTTTAAACTCACTCTGTAGCCAAGGGTGGTCTTGAATTTATGGGATTTCTCCTGCCTCAACCTCCTGAATGCTGGAATTATAGGTATGTTCCTCTTTCCTGCATTTAACTGAGCAGCGTTGTGCTGTGGTCATGACTGTGGACGACTATGGGTCAATTCAGCATACTGTACTTCAGGCAACCTCGACAGTTAAGATGCTGTGATCCAGTAGCAGGACTTGCGCCCTTTTCTGTCTTCTCCACATTTCTGATAAGGAGGAAACACATAGGGAAACTGAGTATATGTTCTGATAAACAAATAAAAAATAAAAAAAACCACACACACAACAACTTCACCCTGATTCTACCATGTCTTGTACCTTCGTGTTAGGGACAGATGCTATAGGTAAGTAGTGACACATATATTCCCTTAAACATTCATCCAGACTTGTGAAAGAAATACTACCATTGATTTTGTCAGGGAAATTTGTGTGCTCACCAAGAACCGAACTCAAGAACTTGAGCTTGCCAGGCAGGCGCTGCACCACTAAGCTATGTCCCCAACCGTGTCCAAGAAATTATTGATGTCATAAACCATATTCTGTTTTCCCTTAGGCACACATTGCTGCTCTTCCCAGCCACCCAGGAACACTGACTTGGAAGCACCTGGGCCATGTGCCTGCCCTCTCGATTCATGGGGGATGGGAAAATTTGGCTTCTGTTTTCAAAAGGCAGACTCAGGAGATGGTAAAGTCCCAAATAAAAAAGTGTGCTTCAAGCATCTGGAGGGCTAAAAAAGGAATAGTGCACAAAGTATATGACACATGATTCTAAATGTAGTTTTCAAACCTAACACATAATCAAGAATTGCACTGCAGTGTTCATTTTACAATAATACTTTACTGTAGCATTGAGACAATTATCTGAATTTCCCCATTCAATAAATGATTCATTCTCTTTAATTTACTTTAAATTATCACGTAGAAAGAGATGATTAGTCAACAGATAAATCTTAAAGAGACATTCTATAATGCTTAGTTTGGGATTTACATATCACAATACACACTGAAATTTAACTACCTGTTATAAGAAAAAGAACTACTTTCAGGCTTCATTTATTTTTTTCAGACAGGGTCTTTTTTTTTTTTTTTTTTTTTTTTGCAGAACCAGGGATTGAACTCAGGCCCTTACACTTGCCAGGGAAGCGCTTATTCTACTGAGCCATCTCCCTGGCCCAAGACAGGGTCTTGCTGTCTAGTTCAATATGGCCTTAAACTCACTATGTAGCCCAGGCTGGCCTCAACCTCATGCCAATCCTCCTACCTCAGCCTCCCAAGTGCTGGGATGACAGACAATGGATTGATATTTAATTCTTCTGTTTTGCAGTTGGGGAATTGATTTATTATTACAGAATTAAAAAAAAAAAAAAACAAAAGAGACACCAATCCTATATTTAGGATGGCAAACCATGAGATATAGTTAACCTGCCAGGGGCCACTGGTTAGAAAGCACTCCTTTACTGTCCTCGGGGAGGTACTCAAACTCATCTTCTGTTACTTCCTGAGTCAACCTGTGACACAACGACAGCTGCAATGGCAGCGATGGCCCAGACATTCCCTGATGACTGAAATGCAGATGATCAGGTCTTCACCCTGTCTTGGCCTGCCTGTGTTTGAAATCATGTTATATGCTTGAACTAATCAATGAGTGGATGGTCAGTGGTTCTTTTCAGCCCTATCCAAAACAAAACAAGTTGAGTTTGTAGTGAGCGGTAGTGTATGCCTTGCCTTTGTGAAGCCCTGGACTAGATCTCCAGCATCAAAGGTGGGGTGGGGTGGGGCTGACCTAAATCAAGAAGCCATAGGATTTTGCTGACCAGGGATCCCCACTCGCTCTGTGGTGCCCCCTCAGCCTCAAATTGGTTGACTCCAGTCTCCAAAGTCATTGCCTCCTGTCTGATGACAGGGTTTAGATGACCTTATAATAGCCTAGTGGCTATTGGTGGCACACACCTGTAATCCTAGTACTCGGGAAGTGAGGCAGAAGGATCACAGCAAGTTCAAGGCCATCCTTGGCTATGGGGTGAGTTCAAGGCCAGCCTGGACTAGATAACGAGAACCCTACCACAAGAAAGCCTATGGGATGTAGATCTATTTACTAGGAATGAAGACTCTTTATACACACAATGTGTTATTTTCCTAAAAGTGCTTATAAATGGACACTTAGTCCTTTTATCTTATTTGTTCATTTAGAAACAAAACAGTTAAAGCCTTATCTTAATGCATGTGATACTCTGGCTGTAACCAGCGACCTTTTAGTTAAAAGAAAGTGACAGCAGATGGGAGTGTTACTTCTGTTCTCAGCCAACCCATAAAATGGAGATGAGGGACTAGATTAAATACTAAAACACAGAACAAATCCCTTAGCAGCCTTCTAAGCATTAGAAGCCAGGCTCTTGCTGTTAAATAAACATTCATTAGCGATAAATGACACATTAGCAGAGATCCCATCTAGCTCCCTGTCTTCCACAAAAGTGCTGTGGTGGTGGTGTGAATGGCCACAGGAGAAGCTGAGAAGGCATTGCTGTGGGCTCCCCTGACACATGGATGGGGGGCTATGGCCCTGAGCCTCCTTTAGTGCCCTGAAGTGTCCATCCCCAGGGTTGCTCAAGGCTCTATGAAGCCTTCTCCTCCAGCCCACAGCATTCTGTCTACCTCTTCCAAGACCTACTTCTCAAATGCACAAGTCATTCTGGCACTTGACCCTACACTGCCACAGTGTTAGTTGCTTCCTGTGTGTGCGCCTCACCTCTCTTGAGAGAATCTATGACTTGTGACCTGAGCTGTGATGATGATCTTGCTAAATTGCTGCTAGATTGGATACTGGAAGTAGAGGAGCATCACTCTCTCAGGACTCTCATAGAATGCTCCAGGGGCAGTAAAGACGGACTCTAATCTCAGACTCAGAAATGTTAGCTCCTTACTGGGACTTCATGAGATACGGACATGGAAGCCCTGTTAATTACCTGAGACAGAGTGTGGAGCCTGACTTTAGAAAATACCAAAATTAAGTGGGAAGGATTTCAAACCAAAGACTTTGCAAAACTGGGTTGGTTGTGCTTATCCAGGAAAATGACATGATGCCAATTCGACCAGCTACTGAGAATCAGGAAGACAAGACAGCTGCTGGCTGTCCCCTGGCTCCAAAACCTGGCAAAGAAATCAAACGAGGTGCTATGGAGTCCAAAGGCCCTTGAGTGCTATTTTAGGAGCAGGAAGCTTGTTCTTTAGAAATTTGGCAATTGTTTTGCTTTGCATCTTCTTATTTCCTCTTTTCTAGTACCAAGCAACAGTATACAGTGTTGAAAAATATCTGCCTATGCTAAGGGGAACCAAGGAAAGGAGCTTTGAGTAGGACAAGAACAGAGTTTTAAGGCAAAAGCCTGTGCACCAGACTTGTGTGGTTTATGCCTTTATAGAAGATGACTCCCTTACTTCCCACTAGAATTTCAGGTTTCAAGACTGCATAACTACTTCCTCCAGGGATGAATGAATAGAAAAGGTACCAAGTGTAAGACTTCTGAGCCAGGGTTGTTGACACAGCTCAGCATGTGCCTATCAAGTGCAAGGCTCTGGGTTCAGTTTCTGGGACCAAAACAGAAGAAGAAAAAAAAAAAAGACTTATGAGCCAAAATTGAACAAAATTAGAATAATCAGAGGTGTTAGACTTATTCCAAATTAGATGAAGATGTCACGTAATCCTTCACTATCAATGAAATTAAGAGAATGGAGTTTCTCTTTGTTTCTGAAGCAAAGATAGAAAGGAAGGCTTCCTGGAAATGAAGGGAACAAAGGCACTGGAAGAGAAATGGTTTTTCCCTTACAGAGTTTAAACTTGGAAGACCTGCACAAAGCTGGTGTATTTCCTTTACAAAGAAGTTTCATGCCTGATTGGCATGGGCATGATGGTGTGGTTGCTCTCAATGGATGGGCAGAGAATAGTACTTTTCTCTTCACTGTCCCCATGTCATATCCAGCTCAAAGAAAATCTATGTGGCGACCTCTGATCTATACTCTCCATTTTCAGCTTGAGAAACACCTACCTATTCTTTGACTTGTGCTCTTTTTTAAAAATTAGTTTACTTGACGACAATAAAATCAGTATAATTTGTTCTCTCAACAGTAATACAAAAGCAACAAATGCTCTGATTCCTCATGGCCATCTCTGGAGGTCAATGGTGAAAGAATTCTTTGTGAAATAGTTTTTTCCAATTTTTGGAGATTGAAACCAAGGTCTTGACTATGCCAGGCAATCACTAATTTTTTTTTAAACCCAGGAATTTTTATGTTTGGCCTCATGTATTCTTACTCAGCCATTTCAGACAGGTTCAGGTTTGAGATGGATGAGATAGAGGGAAAGTCAGGGTGCAGGAGAAAGATGGGTCACACAGGAAGTTGTTCATGTAGTAAGTGAAGCAACCCATGGGAAGGACATCATGTTGGACAAGTAGCTGCTGCTTTATGTTTTTGGGTTTCTCACACTTTTCAAGAACCAAGATTAAGGGGTACCAATCAGCTGAACAGTGGCCTTAGCTGTCAATCTGTAAGGAAGGGTACAGCACTACTAGGGCACTAACATTGGCCTATACATATTACTTAAAAGAGAAAATTATTTATCAGAAATCTGCTCACAGACAGCACTAAATGGAGTTGGGAAAAAGACCTTCACAAGGCCCTTGTGGTTGGTTTCGGCACTATTGCCCACCCCCAGGAGAATGTTGGCTCACAGTAGATGCCCCAGGAAAAGGAGTCAAGTGAATTTACAAGATTGCTGTTTTTAAGGGTTCTGCAAACATGTGGTCAGAGCTAAATCTCCTTGGTCCTTTTCAGCGTTCCTCCTCCTTTGGTCCTGTTGCTTCTGGGCATCAAGGGAATTGTTAAAGAAAAGACAACCAAAGTAGGTGCTGGAATCACTCTGCCCCAGCCCAAAGCAGAGTACTAGCTGGCGGAGAAGAATGAGAAGAGAAACAAGGTACTAACTATGTGTGGGCGAGGTGACTCCAGAGACCAACAGTGGCTATGTCCAGCGCATCTGAAGCAACAGCGTGAGGGCTGGCCTGGGGTTGCCTTCTTGTTGGACAAACACATCAGTCACTAGAAGAATGCATGCTATGATGAAATGAAAGTGTCATTCCTGAGCCGGCTATATGACCGTGTCTTTGTTAAGCTACAAGCTCCACAGGACAAGGACTATGTCTCCTCAGTTTTTTGTTTGGGGGGGGTTCTTTTTATTTATGCAGGACAGGGAACATTGAACCCAGGGCCTCATACATGCTGGGCAAGTGCTGTATCTCTGAGGCCATGTTAATAGCTCACTGTTACGTTCCACTAACCAACAACAGTGCCACCTGGTACACAGCGGACACTTTGTTTATATTTATTTTTTGAGCAAAGGTGTAAGAATGATACTGCCATCCACTTTAAAAAGTTAAGAGAGAGCTCCTCCTCTTCCTCCTCTTCCTCCTCTTCCTCCTTCTTCTTTTCCTCCTCCGAACAGGTACTGAAAATATCCCTGTGATTTTAGCGAGGGGAAGTAACCAAGAAGCAATCAACATAAGACATAAATCATCAACTATCTCAGCAGATGGTAAATGCTGCAGGAAAGGAAGCTGAGCAGAAACAACCAAATTTACTTGCAAGCCACAAAGCATGCCATTCTTGTAATGAGCTCTTACCAGTGCTTTTGCTTTGGAAGATCATCCATGAGAATTGTTCTCCTGGGGAGAATATCTGCAGAAAAGTAAACATGAATGGGCATATATAACATGGGGAAACCTAAGGAATGCTGCATTTGAGGTGCATTTATGAAATACCTACTATGTGTTGTGCTTTATACTTTTTCAAATTCAGTGACTTCTCTAAGATCGATAGCAGCCATTTTCATCTTCACCATGTTGAAAGGGTCTCACTGATCACCCACCGTGTACTGGGCAGGATAGTACAATGAGACTGAAAGGTTCTTCCGGTGGCCTCACTCACACTCAGGCCCAGACAACCAACAGGCTAACTGTGCCCACTGAGTCCTTTCCATGCCTCTGCCATCATCTTCTCACACCAGTTGACTCCTAAGGTTCATCTCCAAATGAGGAAGAAACAAATCCCAGGGAAAGCAATGGTCGTCCTTTCCCTCCACATCTCCACAATATTTTCCCACGTGGGATGGAAAAGGAGATAGGTTGTTGTAACGGGATCCAAGCCAGGATAGTTCACAGCTGCCATATCTTAGCTAGAAAGGAAAAAAAAGTTGGGCTTTCTAGAATGATGGAGTCGGAGAGGTCATAAAATAGGAGAACAGGGATTTAGTATATACTCAAATAGACAAATGAGAGAGAGGCTGTGTGTACAGAGCAGCGAAATGGGGTTTTCACTGCCCAGTGAGGAAACCTAAAATATTGTTGCCACAGAGTATTTTAACCTATCTGGTTTAAATGTTCTGCAGTTCTGAAGAAAAAGTGTTCTGGATGCTACAGAGCAGTACTCCCATCTGCCTCTGCTCTTGCTCCCCATTACCTGGACATTCAAGGGTAAAAGTGAGGCAGAAGAGCAGTCCCCCTTAGCAGGGTCCCTTCTGTTCCAGTCTCCTCTTTTAGAAATTGCTCTATGGACTGACTCATCAGGAGTGGGTGGTTCTGATTCACACTCACCTCATTGAAAATCTTCAGCCTGGCCCATAGTCGAATATTATAACCAGATTATTGACACTGATATGGTCAAGACACAGAACATGCACATAGGAGTCTCTCATGCCCCCCTTTTTTTGGCCACATCCTTTGTTTTTCACCCACCAAACTCAGGTAATTATCAGTATGTTTCATCATTTTGCTATTGGAAGAGTGTTACATAAATCAGATTATACGGTATATAGCCCTTTTGGATGTGCTTTGGTTAGCTTGGTATCATTTTCTGATGACTCATAGGTGATTGTATATAGTCACTGTTCATCACTTTTCATCATGAGATGTTTCAGGGCATGAAGAGACCAGTCTGTTTAGTTATTCACCGATTGAAAGGTATCTGAATTGTTTATAGTTTGGGGCTATTATGTCAAAAGAGATCATCAACATTTGTGTATGGATTAATGGGAGAACACAAGTCTGGACTAAATTCTTTTAGCTAGATTTATACTGAGAACTTGAGGTTAAAAAACGGGAAAATTGCAAAACTTAAATTTTGGCTCAGAAAGATATATAAAGTTTAACTGCTAAAGAGATTAGGGCTACTAAAAAGAAAATAAGTATTCTGTAGAAGGCTAAGAAGAAAGCTGCCTTGAGGGCATCTCCAAAATCAACCCAACCCGTCACAGGCCCCAGGATACAAGAAAGGTAAAACATCCACTTGAGAAAAGAGTCCTTGGGACCCTTACTCAGGAAGGGCCTCTTGGAGAACTGGCTCTGATGGATTCAGTTCACTCTACTCAGCCACCCACAACCACAGTGCACTGCAGCCATGGCCCAGGAGGGCCTGGCTACTGCTCCTGCTGACAGCAGACTTGGCGTCATCTATGTGATAATGATTTTACCAGGATCTAGATGTAAGAGTTTCAGGGCCAGTGAGGTTTACATCCAGATTTCAAAAGAGAACCTGGAAGCCAAGAAAGAGTCCCTGAAGAGACAGCACATGAATCTGTGGGACTGAAGGAAAAGCGCTGTGAAGGGCCCAGGAAATTGGAGATAACAGGAATATGGAATGGCTGCCAAGGGGAGCTGTAGGCTGAGAGTGAAGCCAATGCAAGAGAGGGGCCAGATGGGCTGCAACCACCAAGGCCGTTTGGGTGGGGCTGCCCAAGCCCGTGCGAGCTCATATTTTTATTCCTCTGTTCCCTAGGTACCAGATATAAAAGCATAGGACTTAATGTTTGCCTTTCTGGGTTTCAATTTTGATTTGCTTCAATTCTTTTCTAGCTCCATCCCCCATTTCTTCCTTTGTACCTTGGAATTGGGTAACTTGGTTTGTTTGCTTTGATTTGTGTTTTTACAGAAGTTCACAGGTAAGAGTTTACTCTGAGTCTCAGAAGAGACTTGCACTTTTGAAAAATGCTGAAACTGCTGAGACTTTAGGGAAGGGATTGTTGCACTTCTAATTGTACTCAGAAGTCGTATTATATTGGCAGAATTATGAACTTGTTTCCAGAAAGAATGGTTATTATCAAGAGTCCATGAATGATAAATGCTGGCAGGGCTGTGGGGAAAATAAATCCTTTTTCACAGTTTGTGGGAGTGTAGACTGGTGCAACCACTAAGAAAGTCAGTGTGGCAATTCAAAAACCTAAAACTAGAGGTTCTTTTTTACCCAGCTATTTCCTTTCTTGGTATCTTTCCAAAAGAGTTAAAAGCATTATCCCACAGCAAAATATGCACACCCATGTTTATAGCAACACAGAGTGTACTAGCTAAATCTTGTAAACAGCCCAAAGCCCATCATTCAATGAATGGATAAAGATGAATGGATAAAGAGCAGCATTTTTCTACAATGGAGCACTACTTTGCCATAATGAACATATACTCATAAGTGAAAAAAACCAGACATACATGTGTAAATATTGTATAGTCTCCCTAGTATAAGAAGTGAAAAGAAGAAATACAAATGGAAATATACAACAACAACTAAAAACAATTGAGTTAGATAAGGCAAAGTGAATGGCATATGCTGCAGGGTACTAATTAGCTTTTCGTCTGGATGGTTAACAACCTAAGTTCACAGATCAAAATTGGAGAAATAGAAGAGCTGCAAGGCCAGCCAACATTTTGGCCCTAGCCTTTCAAGGTCAGAAAAGACTCAGGACACAGGTGAACCTGTACTGTAACATCATGAAACTCAGTTGAGCCCCAAATTTTCTGAACAAGGAGCTTATGGAGCCACAGAGGAAAGAGATCAAAGTTCTATAGTGTGCCTATAGTTTCTATAGAGGAAAAACTTTCTCTCAGCTCTCACAGAGAGCAAACTGGTTAAGCATTGGCTGTGACTCATCCACATGGATGACACAGACAAAGGATCTACAGAATAAGGTAACGGAATACAAGATAAACCCTGAAGGGACTTCACTGAAGATTTCACCTCATCAGAAACAAAAACTACATGTTTTGGTATATAGGTCTTGCTCTATCTAGGTCTTAACCATCCAGCAGAAAAGTATGAAAATGAGGTGAGGTATACATGGCGGGGCCATAATAATAAGTTGAGCTGTAAATGGCTATGGTCGACAACTTCTTCAGATAACTTACTATTGTTGTGAAATGCTGGACTGTGTTGGATTGTGTCATTGAGTTCAGGCACCTAAATTGGTTGAATGACAATGGAGTGCCCATCTTTGACAGGTGTAGATAAAGGAAGGGGTATAGAAAGGAAGAATCATGATGTGTGTGTATGGACAGTACAGTTGGGATAGATAACACTGTGCTTCTATATAATTCTATGAGAGGCAAGATTTGCACTACTGGTGGTTGGGTTGGACAGGATATTATGTCAGTTTCTAGTACTATGGACAACCACTAGGAAAATAACAAGGTAGAAAGTATTAGTTATTGAATCTTTGGCATAATTCAGGTATAAAAAATAAGATACGTAAACAGCTACACTCTCTTAATTTACTGAGAAGAGACATCTGCTATAATGATGTCTGTAAGTATAATATCAGGTATGCACCTTGTATGATACCAAAACATTATGAAAACAGTTTGCAATGTATTAATTTATCGAATCTGCCTTGTCAAGGTGTCTTAAAACTGTCTCATTGATATTTGTACTTCAATAAAATAATAAATAAATAAAAAAGAAGGATAAGTTTGAGACATTTCTAGGTAAATAGATGCACTTTGAGACCACACTCCTAAGTGAAATAAATCAACACGTATGCTTAAATATCACATTGTTTCTCTGGTATGAGAAGCTGAAAGTATAAATAGGGATGAAAATACATAATAGGGAATTAGGAAACGGTAAGATGATGTTCAAATGTGGAGGGTACTAGGGAGGATGGAGGGGGAAAGGAAAGAGGGAAAAAAAGACAAGGAAAATAGAAACAAGGCTAAGGAGGGGAAGAGAGGTTGAAGGGAGGAGATGGGAATAAAAAAAAAAGAAGCATACAGGCACAAATCCCCCATGATGAGTGTTATATTGTGTCATCGTCATCAAGAGGTAAAATGTGTGTCACTATTTGGGGGGGACCTCGGCCACCGGCACAGCAGCCATGCCACCAGGTAGAGTGCCTTCCTGCCTCTTCACAGCCGCTGTCCAGCAGGCCAGCTCAGTGGTTCTGCTGGGTTCTAGGGAAAGGGGAAGAATGCCCTAGCCCCGCTTTCACTATGCCTTGTCATCGGGAGTGCTGAGACAACACTGCTGGCCCCTGAGGCTCCCACAATTCCCTCCAAGAAGCAGAGACCGGGCTGAAAGAACAGGTAGAATGTGGTTTGATTTTCCTTTCCCTCTCGACGTCCCACCCACACTGGGAGCTCCTCCAGCCTTGCACACATGTGTGTGTGCCCCAGTGCCCATTAGATCATGCAAGCAGGTGCTGTAGTGATGACAGCATGCCCACATGTCTGGCAGGTGCCTAGGCTCAGACAGGACAATCCTGCTAACAGAGATAATAAAATCTACCTCTTATGGTAGCTGTAAAAGAAACTGTTCTTAAAGTACTGTTCCTGCTTTGTGCCAAACACAACAATGACTAAAGGTACAGAATATGTAAAGAGCACTTAGAAGTCAACTAGAAAAACAAAACACAGATCACCATCCATGCGTACATGATTGCATAGAGCTAGTACAGTATATAAAACAGAATATTATTTGGCCATAAGAAATGATAATTCTGTCACTTGCAGTACCATGGATGGAGCCGGAGGACATTCTGCTCACTGAAAGATGTCAGGCACAAAGGGACATACACTGTGTGTTCTTACTTATAGGAAGAAGCTAAAGCACTGACCTCAAAGAAGTAAAGAATAAAATAATGGTTACCAGAGCCTGGGAAAGGCACAGCGAAAGGGGTGGGGAGATGGTGACTTGTGGATACAGGGGCAAAGGTGGACGGAAGTAATAACTTCTCAAGTTCGTCAGTAATAGTTGTAGGACAACTATTGGTTGACAATAATTAATTGAATAGGTCAAAATTCAGTAGCGAGAAGGGAGGACATTAACTGTCTCTAACACAAAGGAATAGCTGAGGTGACCAATAGGAATGCTTGGTCCGAGCATTACGCCTTGAGTGTATGTGTTGAAATGTTAAATAGTGTACCTCATAAATATGTGTATGTGTCAAATAAAGGTTTTAAAATTTAAAAAAGAAACAAGACTAGCACTGTATATAAAATGAACAAAAAATATAAACAAGCAATTTGTTGAAAGTATGACCAATAAATACACAAAATCTATTCTTAATCTTACTAAAGTAAGCTCAAGAATAAAACCAAACTGAGGTACAAATCTCTTACCAAATTAGCCAAATCTAAGCCAAAATGCTGCTTTTGCTAGGGAAAAACAAGCAGTGGATCCGTTGGTATGAATTAGACAGTTTTGTAAAGAATGACTCGGCATTCCGTGGAAAAAGAGGTATCCCTACTCAGGGAGTGTCTTTCCTGTCTTTCCTGGTGTGTATCCTCGAGAAATGCTCAGAAAGATACCCCAAGAAATATGCAAGGTCCTTGATGCTCTGCTTGTAAAAGCGAAAAACAGTGAGGAACACATGCTTATGAATAGTGGGGAAGTTTAAACACAGTGAAATGCCACACAAAGTAGATTCGGAATGGCATGCAAAGATCTCCAAGGCATATTTTATTTTTATTTATTTATTTATTTACCTTTTTTAAGACATTTTCTTTTTCGTCAGCCTCGTTTCCATTTTGCTTACGTGTCTGCGCAGTGCCGGCTGCAGACAGATCTTCTGTGCCCGTCCCGCCTTCGGGAGGGAACTGCTGAACCCGCACGGAGCTCACCTTCACACCTTCAGCCCAGTCTGTGAGCTCAGGCTGGGCAGCAGCGAACTTGGAGCTGGTACCGTCCATTCGCCCTGAAATGCCTCCTTGGTCACAACCTTTAAAGCAGCAGCATGTTTTTCCTTTTCGATCTCTTAAGGATCCCTGTAGAAGTAGAGATCCCGCATGACTCCACTGGAGATGGTACCGCGCAAGCGCAGCACTGCCCCAGCCAGCGTCCACGCCAGACCCACGAGGTGAGCGCCCTTATTGTTGCATGGGGTGGCAGAGTCCACATTGCGCAGAGCGGAACCTGTGCTGCGCAGAGCAATGGTAGGCAGATTGATGTCAGATGCCTCCGTGAGGGGCTGGCGGGCAGCCCTGGACTCAGTAACCACCTGAGATGTGGCTCTCGGAAGGCTGCCTGGATCTGGTCAGCGAAGGCCCAGGACTGAAGCGGCCAGCGATAGCAGTAGCTCCAGGGGCAGCGACACACTTCGACACAGCCCGCTGGCTGGTGTTGTAGAGGACATGACGCCAATGTCAGCAGGGTTCTCCCAAGTCTGCTCCAGAGTCTGCTTTTCTGATGTAGATTCCACCAGTTTTCCTTTTGTAGATACTCTGCTCCATCTGGAAATCCATCCCGGAGCCACCTAAGGGGCCCTGCAGCAAGCAAGTTGAGGGCGTCCTCCTCTTTCACTTGCAGGCCATCAAGGGCTCTGGACATTGTGAAGTTTCCCTTTAAGTGACGATGAGAATCAAGACAACCCCAGGCAGGGGTCCTTACTGAATACAATTTTTATGTTCTCATATATCAAGTAAAAAAAAAAAAAAAGTAAGGGCTGGTGTTTTACCTCAGTGGTAGAGTGGTAGAGTGGTAGACTGTTCGCTTAGCATGCACAAGGCCTTGGGTTCAATCCATCACAGCACACACAAAATTAATTAATTTAAAAAAGCCCAAAGATTTACTGCTCAACAGGTCACCCGACATCTGGGCATCTGAAGGCAGTAACTCTCCTCTGATACATTTTACACCTTCACAGCCCTCCCAACACCTAGGACTTAACAAACACTAACAACAGCGCAGGAGAGAGGAGCCTGGAGCACAGCTCTGTTTACAGAGAGAAAAACACAGCCTTCTCAGATTCTTTTCCTACTGATAAAGCTTTAAGAGGATACTTGTTATGCATTTTTAAGGCCCCAGATCTTTTAGCTAGAAAACAAAAATACAAACATAAAGAAGAGACCTAAATATGCAAGCACTGAATGAAGGGAAACCTTTTTCACAAATGGACCTTCACCTTATTCATCCATGTTCTGAACCCGGGCTCTTTCTGAGAGTTGTTTCGGCAGAAGGACAGCAGGTGGAAGAAGAGTCAAGCCTTCCGGCGGCAGAATAACGTGCAGATGACGGGAATACAGTTTCAAATGTAGTTTCTAAATCAAAATAATAATAATAATAATAATAATAATAATAATAATAATAATAATAATAATAAATCTGAACACAGGAACCAAAATAAAGCAGCACGGAACTGTTGTCATCAGCCCATCCCTTGCAGATCCTGATGTCTTTCCCTGTCCTTCCAAGGAATTCTGGGATTTCCTGCAGAGCTGTCTGTGTACCTCTGTCTCCAGGCTGAATCTCCAGGAAACAGGCTCTGATTGAGGTGAATTTCCCTGGAGAGGTCAGTCCAAATTCTGGACAACTTTATGGATGAAGGAAGGGTTTTAAAAAGAAGATCCAAGCCGGGCGTGGTGGCGCAGGCCTGTAATCCCAGCACTAGGGAGGCTGAGGCAGGAGGATTGTTGCGAGTTCGAGACCAGCCTGAGCTACAAAGTGAGCTTAAGGCCAGCCTGAACTGCACAGTGAGACCCTGTCTCAAAAAGACAAAAAGACAAAAAAAAAAAAAAACAAAAACAAACAAATAAAAAGAAGATCCAGATGGCAAAAAAAGAAATAAAATACTGATTCCTGCACAGCCTGATGAACCTCAAAAAACACCATGTGGAGTCAAAGAAACTGCAGAATGCATGACACCGTTATTGGAAATGCCCCAAATGGGCAAATCTAGAGACAAAAACCTAGATTCGTGGTTGTCTAAGGCTGGGGAGGTGGTGACTAGGGAGAGCGGTAACTGCTGACAAGTGTATGGTTTCTTTAGGGGATGATAAAATGTTCTAAAATTAGACTGTGGTGGTGTTTGCACAACTCTGTAAATATACTAAAAACCATTGAGTTGTGCATTTTACATGGATGGACTTTATGGCACATAAATTATTTCAATAGAGTTGTATATTTATAAAAAAAAAAAAAGCTGCACACACTTAGTTTTAAGCCTGAGTTCCTCCTCTTATGAGCTATGAACCCTCCATTTTTCATACCTACATCTTAAGGTTAAATAATTTCTTTTTTTCAGAGCTGGGGGTTGAACTCAGGCCCTGGTGCTTGCAAGGAAGCATTTATTCTACTGAGCCATCTCCCTGGCCCCCTTAAATAACAATTATTTAACATAAAATGCGAAAGTGTCAGCCCACAGTTAATCTGGAATTTATATCTTTCCTAGAACATATATCCTCACCATCTAGATAACATTTTATCTCAAAACCCCACATGTTCTGTTGTGCTCCTGTTGCGATCTAAAGCTCTTCGTGGCCCTCTCCCACACCAGCCCCAAAGTTCATTTTCCATTGGCACCCTGACTTGTTGTCACTTTTGACAGTGCTTGAGGGTCAGGGAGATAGATAGCTCAGCAGCCTAAACCCTTGCCTAGAAAGCTGAAGGTCCTGAGTTCAATCCCTGGTACCCCCCCCAAAAAAAAGAGGCAGTGCTTGAGCCCAGAAAGTTAAGTCAGTGGCAGTGCTGACTGGAAAGTGTCTGAGTAGGGGAGAACCCTTCCCTTGCTACCAGAAGCACGAGGTCGGTCATGTCTGCAATACAAGTCTGGACGAGAAGAGTGCCAGGAAACACTGTCCTTTGAGGACAGCAGTGTTGACACTGGAGAGCTGGGGATGTTATAATCAAAAGCATGCCTAGAAACTATGGAATATCAGGAGAGAAAATCAAACACATTAACCAACACTTGTAATTTAAAATTCATGTGATTTTTTTTTTTTTTTTTTTGGCCAGGGTCTTGCTGTGTAATTCAGGATGGCCTTGAACTTACAGTGTAGCCAAGGTTGGTCTGAACTCTAGGCAATCTGCCTCAGCCTCTTGAGTGCCAGCATTACAGGTGTGTGATGACATACCTGGGAATTTTTAACTCCCTAGACACCTCCTGGTAGTTTTACTTGGGGGGCAGGGGTGCTTAACAATCAGTACATAGTAAAAGATGAGAAAATAGGTTAAAGAGCCAGGGTGCCTTGTTTTGAAACTCCTATGAAACTAGGACAACTTGTTAACCTCTCTGTGGCTGTTACCCCAGGCAAAAACTGAGGCAATTAGAGCACTGACCTATCAGTCTCTTGTAAGGATTCTGTGAGAGAATGTGAAGCGCCTAGAACAGCACCCAGAACGTACAAATACTCAAGCAATCCATCCATTCCACAAGTGCTCAATACGATGGGTGCTGCTGTTTTGGTTTGGGTTTTGTCTTTGCTTTTGTTAAGTTCTAAGACAGGGTTCCACTATGGAATTCAGGCTGGCCTTGGTTTCACTTTGTAGCCCAGGTTGGCCTCAACTCTCATCAAACCTCCTGTTGGGGTTGCAGGCGTGCCCCCGCCACGTTTAGTCAGCCATGCCACTGTTTTAGGTAGTTGGAATGTTAAAGTCAACAAAACAGACCGAGTCTCCACTCTTGTGGAGTTTGTGTCCTAGTTGGGGTAGGGGGGCGGCTACCAGCAACAAATATATGTATATCACGACGGACTGAATCGTGCTTCCCACCTTCAGTTTAGGTGCTGCAGCCCTAATACCCAAGGTGATGGCAGTTTGGACATGGGGTTTAAAAGATGGCTTGTTTTCACTGGGGCCATGGAAATGAGGAATTCATGACAGGATGTGTGCCCTTTCCAGATGAGACCTTGGACCTTTATCTAAGGATGCAGCAAGAAGTTAGCACTCTGCAACATAGGAAGAAAACCCTCCCTGGGAACTAACACTGTCAGCACCTTGCTCTTAGCCCTCCCAGGCTCCAGAACTGTGAGGAATTAATGCTTACAGATAATAAATACTTGTAGTAAATATCTGTTGTGTAAGGCATCTGTCTATGATATTTTGTTATAGCTGTCTGAGAAAACTAATACAGATGATAGTTGTGTGTGTGTGTGTGTGTATGTGTGCAGGGTCTCACTATACAGCTCTGACTCATAGTGATCTTCCTGTTTTCTGCCTCCCTAGTGCTGGGATTACAGCTGTGCAACACCATGCTCAGACTCCATCAGTGACTTAGTGCTCCCAGGGGCAAGGCTGGCATGGTATGTGGTGCCAGGGATCGAGCCCTCATCCCTGTGCTTGCCTAAGCAAGCACTTAGTCCACTGAGCTATCTCACAGACCCTTAGGATAGATGATAGATAGATAGATAGATAGATAGATAGATAGATAGATAGATAGATAGATAGATAGATAGATAGAAAGATAGATAGATAGATAGATAGATAGATAGATAGATAGATAGATAGATAGATAGATATTTGCACAGGAAGCCACAGCCACATAGCTGTGCTATGATTTGACTGTAGTCTGGGCCTCACCATCATGTTGAAATTTGGTTGTGAATGCACTGGTGTTGGGAAGTCCAGTCTTTAAAAGGAACTGATGTATTTCTCATGAGGTTGGACAGTTCTCACAAGAAGGGATCAGCTCTTACTAGAGTAGGTTGTTCCACCCACCCGCCCCTCCTGTCTGTATGTGCCTGTTACACACACGCACACACACACACACACACACACACACACACTCCCTCCCTGTGATGCTGTCTGTGGTTACAACAGCATAAAGCCCTTGTCTGGTGCTGCCCTCTGATCTTGAACTTCCCAGTGCCAGAACCATGCGTAACGAAACCTCTTTCCTCTGTAAATTGCCCACTCTGCGGTATTCTTCTAAGCAGCAGAAAATGGACTAGGACAGCTGGTTTCAGCAGTGGAGAGAAGGAAGCCCCTAGGACGACACAGAAGGGACCCGTGCTCCCATTCAAGCAGTGGTTCTCACTCTCCACCGAGTAGCCTCTGAGAGCTGACCTGACCCTCACCTCAGGTTCCTCCAGTGTGGGGCTACATGGTCCCCAAAAGCTTGTTCTGCCCATCTGACAGCTGGGCTTGTAACTCACCTGCTAGATATGTCGCACCCTGCGCTAATGCTCAGGTTGCAGAGAAGGGGGCCCTAGAATAGACTCTGGCTTTCCTGATTGTAATTTTAAGTGGAAGATTAATTAAACTCTAAATTTGGATTTGGCTTCCAAGTTAGCAATGTTTCCTTCCTGGAAAAGAAACTGCATGTCAGACAGAACAGCTCCCTCTGATCCTTTTCCCTCTTGCTTGGCTCATTGTTAGCTCCGACTGAGCCACTTCCTTTCCGATAACGAGAGCAGCACAGGGAACCGATCCCTGAGGTTCTTTTGATGCGGTGACATCCGATGGCTCCATTGTCGTTTCACAGCCTTTTCACTTTCACAGAAAAACCGTAAAGAGTGTATCAGTCCAAGATAATAATTTTTAAATTATGCAGACATTTTGTAAAATTGGAACTTTACTGCTTCTCTTGCTTCTGAAAGCTCTCACTGGGGTATCTCAGATGCAAAAGATTTATTCAAGCTTTTTTTTTCTCTCTTGGTTTCTCTAAATTCTTTGAGCAAGTGACAGCCTTTACTACTGCTTCCAAGGAAGCGTCTTGTCACTTTCATCCTTTGCTTCCTGGGCATCGTCTACTGCCAAACGCGCTGAGAGAAACAAAGCTCTTCTCCTGTTAGCTCTGGTGCAGCAGACTTGAGGGACAACCACGAAGCATGCAGAGTATTTCATGTGACAGGACTGCCAGGTGGCTTGGGATGGCAGAAATATTTTTTCCCTGATGAGACTAAAAGGATCTTCATATAACGGATAGTTATTTTAGCTTTACTTCTAAACTGTCTCTCAGAAAAGAAAATAGAAATGGGACTTAAAAATATTTTTTAAAAATGCTGAATCTCCTAAAGTGCAACTAAAAATTATGAGGGTAATTAACACAGGATTTTTTTTCTGTACTGGGAATTGAACTCAGGATCTTGCAATTGCTAGGCAGGTGCTTATGCTGATGAGCTATATCCCCAGCCCTAATTAATACACCTTTTAAAAATGAGTCACCTCCCCAATGGTATTCTTGAATAAAGGAGAGGAGTATGCTTTGATGTATAAGGGGCAATTGGATAATATCTGTCAAATATTTTAGCATACAAAGTTTCAGTTATTCTACATTTGTAGGAATTTACCCCACATGTCTTCTAGGCATGGGATCAATAAAGATTTTCATGAGGTATTATTTGTAAGAGCGAAAAACATAGAAACTTAGATATCCACAAAAAGGATTGGTTAAATAAGCCAACAAATTAGAATGAAGCACTGAGCATGATAACACATTCTGTAATCCCAGCGCTCAGGAGGCTAAGGCAGGACGATAGCCACAAGATCAAGGCAAACCTGAGCTACATAATGAATCCACAGCCAGTCTGAAATACTTAGAAAGGGCCTGTCTCAAAAAAACCCAAACAACTATACAGCAATAAAAAAAATTGTGAAGGGGTGGTGGTACAGAGATACACAGCTATTAATTTCATTTGTTTAATATATAGAAATTAGTGACTTGGTTTGAATATTCTACCATTGATAGATGGTAGATATTGGTGTCTACCATTGGTATCATTTGAAAGCTTTTGTACCATTTAGAAATATTATATAGTATTAAAAAACTAAAATTAAGCCAGGCCTGTAATCCCAGCACTCGGGAGGCTGAGGCAGAAGGATTGCTGTGAGGTTGAGACCAGCGTGAGCTACAAAGTGAGCTTAAGGCCAGCCTGAACTGCATAGTGAGACCCTGTCTCAAAAAGACAAAAAATAAATAAATAAATAAAATTTCAGCTGTCATAATAAAGATACAAAAACCTTTAATAGTGGCTCCCAATCATTGAATTTGGGAGTAAGTGAGATACTGATTTTTCTAAACACTTTGTGTATATTATTTGATTAGCTTCTTGTAATGTTTATGCTATTATCCCTACTGCACAGAGGACCGTGGTAGAGAGAGGCTATATAACTCACCCCAGGATTTATGTGTAATCATGGCAGAGCTGAGATTTGAACCCAGTGAGTCTTGTTCCAAAGACATCTACTCTTAACCTCCAGGCTACACGGACCTGCAGAGCGTCATACCCCCTACACAATGAGCCTAATTATAGTGTGGCCGGTATAAACTGGAACACCAAATTCAGATGTGTAAGAAATACCTCACTCCCTTATTTTCTCTGTCCAACATAAAACTGAGTCTGATTGATTCCCTATATAGTTTGATTGGCGGGAAATGAGACCTCAGTCATTACTGGGGCTCCTTTCCTCCCAAGGGGATGTACAGAGGTCCGATGTGGCACAAAAGTGCACCAGAGGTCCTAAGCCTTATAGGTCTATACTGGTTGCCCCAGAGATGTCTGCTGGTCTAGCTTAAAGTTCTCCTGTCACAGCCCTATGCCTGCTCCCACACCAGGATGACAAACTGCTTTCTTAGGGGATTTTCTCCTTCCTTCTCTATTTAGCATTCACTGAGCATGACAGCACGTTATCATGGATATTACTCTCTTCGGTGAGTTAAAATTTTATCTAATGACATCAAGATCATTCAAAAAACAGGACAAAAAAGAAAACATTCTAAAATGAGAAACTGCTAAGGGCCTGTCTAATTGTTCAGATCAAAGGAGAATAGAAAGTGTTGGAAAAAGACAATAAAAATCAATGTTTCAGGAGGTTACCCATCCCAGCCAGAGTCATAGCCAAAAACAATAATAATTTTGGATTCAGAACTCAACTTCCTCATCAAATCCCCCCCCCCACCGCAAGTGTCTGAATGTATGTGATATGCGATGGTGATTGTAACAGACAAATTGCTCCTTTCATGAGCGTAATTATTCTATAGTGGTTTGGATCAAGACACAGGGCAATTAACGCCTGCCATTTAGATGCAAGGTAGACAAAGGACAAACAGACCAGCCTGAGAGCTGAAGGGGAAAGACTTACAGGCCTTCAAATAATAGACCATTTCCTGGCTCCTGCTCAGCTAACCCATCTGTAAGTGCAGAAAGGTGTCGAGACAAGATCACACTGCAAAGGAGGAAATGTTAAAATCCAAGGGCCCAGGATCAAAGAACATAATTTAGATAGAAACCACATTGATAACAGAGCTTTGGAATGACTGGAACAAGCAAGAAGAAAGAGATGTATGGGCTAAGCATAGGATCTTTGGACTACAGGAGCTTGGATAAAAGTCTGCCCCAAATCCCATCTGCTAGCAATGAACGTGGAAAGGAAATATGCGGTGAGCGCCGCGCCAGGGAAGCAGAGTCCAAGATGGGTGTGCCCTGTGTGGAGTAATTGTGCCCAGTTCAGCTAGTCTGGATTCCTTTACTCTCTGGGCTACTGTCCATTTGAATGATCAGGAAATATTTTATCTCGGGCAGTTTCAATCCCACCACCCCCCCCAACACATGCCATTTCTTCCCCTCCCCCACCCCGCCCTCCCCGCCCCATTCTTGGCTAGGTTTTACAGAGAAAAAGGAACAGCTGCTGCACTGGTCCATATTCTCATATTCGTTTATGAGAGCTTTTGGTCAGCTAATTCCTGGTCCTTTGCTCCACCTAGTGGATTAGCTGGGCTAGAGAGACTGAAAAGTGAATAGCAATGACAAACGTGAGCTTGCTTTTGCTGATAAATCTAGACTTTTTTTTTTTTTTTTTTTTGTATGATATATATAGGAGAACCAGGGATTGAATTCAGGCACTTGCACTTACCAGGCAGGCACTTACTCTACTGAGCTATCTCCCTGGCCCCTTAGACTTCTGGATTTTTACTGACAATACTCTGGTACACATCCAGTCTACCCTTGGTCACATTCATTGAATTCTTTCATTAAACCACTAAAGGCAAATGGGTACCTGTGAGCCAACAGAATCAAATATTATATAATCAGTAGCTTCACGTCAGCACAGAAAAACGTATTTTTTCTCAAGAAAAGCCTATTTCACTCATAATTATTTTCTATTATGGTTAATCACAATCAAATATTGATGGGGTCATTTAATTAAATAATACCCTACCTATTTAACACTTTGGGAATTCCTTTAAGCAATAGTTGGTTAAACAGTGATAGGACTCTTTTTCAAGGAGTTTTAGATTCAATTATAGAAACAGATGACAGATCATTGTAATGCATGGCAAAGCTAAAAATTTCAGCTTCAAAGGGATTCAGAGCTGCCTGCTACACAAAATCCATATGTAAAGATAAAGATTAGTATCAGTGTGGATTTAAAGCATTGGGGGATACGATGCAAATTCAACAATCCATACTTGGTAGCTTGCCATGTTTCTGTCCATTACCAGCCTTAAAAATCAGTCAGATCTTTGTTCTTTATTCCTTTATATTCGATAGTTAATTTTTGTTATGGTTTGGATTTTGTCCCCCTTCATATTCATATGAAAAAAAAAAAAGTCTAAACCCCTAGTACTCAGGACATGGGTCTTTATTTGGAGATGGATCTTTTCAGAATAATCAAGTTAAGATGAGATTAGTGAGGTGAGCTGTAATTTAAAATGCTACAACTTTATAAAAATGGAGAAGTTGGGGGTAGACAGGCACAAAGGAAAGACACCATGTGAAAACAAGGAAGCCATCTACAAACAAAAGAGAGGACCAGAAGAAATTCTTGCCTCAAGAGAAACCCACCTGCCAACACCTTGATTTTGGACTATGTGGCATCTGTTTTTAAGCCATCCAGTTTATAGTACCTTGTCACAGCGGCAGGTGCAAACAAAATAGTTGCCTCTGGCAGGTGAGTAAGAAGATCTCTGCAAAACAAAATTAATCCATCAAATGCTGGAGTTGAAGGCATCTCAGAAAACATATTGCTCAACCTTTTTGAAGTGAAAGCCCAAGATCAGACAGCAAGTAAGACTTAGTCACCTCTCAGATCAACTTTCAGTCTGCTGATATTCTATTATATTCAGCCCACTATTTCAAAGGTGGTGGCAAAATCAGCTAATGAGAATTAGATCTGAAAATAGATCTGAAATATTATTGGAAAAGTTTATTGGAAGCAAAACATATAAGCATAGATCTTCCTCAATATTTGTAAATGGAAGCACTAACAAGGAGAATTAATTGCTTGCTGGAAGGCAGCCAGAGACCCATACCCAGCAGAGCAGCAACTTTACCTTTGCCTCAGCCCACGGACTCCCTCATCTCTCCAGATAGGCTGGCTCTGAGGCCAAGATCTGGATCTGGTAGGAAGGCTGCCTCATCCCCGTGGAGATGATTCATCAGAACTGCTTATTAGCCAGAGACCAGAAGCTGGGGTTCCTGTGATCAGAGTGGGGGTAAAGGGATACAGAGTCTGAGTAATGCTTTATAATGGGTGTGGAGACTTGTTATAATAGGAAACACACTGCTGATTGAAGTGCATGACACAAGTAAACCAGCTATCACTTGGACTGTGGAAGTCTATCTAACATCAGGCTCAACTCTCTGCCACAGACCTTAGACAAGTCTCAAGAGTAATTGGCACTTAGTCAGTGCAACCATTAACGCAGTGCATGGCACCCACAGCTTCAGCTGCCTTGCATCCACTGAGATGCAAAAGGGGAGAAGGCAACTCATTCATTTTACCAAATACACTTAATTGCAGTGAAACTACCTTCGTATTTATACATTTGAGAAATGCAGCTCAGTCTTATATCAGTGATGATATAAACACATAGTTATTTTCCTTTACAGGGATCTAATCAGCATTAATTTAGACAGGAAAGAAGGTTAGAAACCTACAGTAATGCAGGGTACCGCCAATGTATGGTCAATGTATTGTTACACCCAGCTGAACTGAACTAGCATGGTGCTGGGTGTGGAAGGCCCATCTGAGGACTGTTGTCAGCAGCATGAGAAGCAGGACTGGAGAAGAAGAAAGGACTAATGGGAGCTGGAAGAAGCAGTTTGGTTTTCCAAACTGAGGGCTGCTGTTGATTACCTAGAGGAGCTTGTCATGCTAGCTTTCCTGAGGAATTCAACTGTTAATATTGTTGAAGGAGCTTGGGACCTTGTTACTCACAATGACTATGGTTCACTTTGGGGGAGCTCTGGTTCTCGCTCCAGGTATCACTTCCTGGCTCTAGAGGGGAAGATGTGCACAGCTCAGTTTCCTGAAGAAGCTAGTCAGTCGTATTGGCGTTCCTGATGAGAACTAAGCTTTCCTCATCACAGGAGGAAATCAGGACCTGACTGTTGCTGAGGATGGCTGTGGTACTTTTCAGGGATGCTCCAATTCTTACTTTGAACATTACTTCCTGGCTCCAGTGCAGATCTCTCAACCTGCTGGTCCAGATCCTCCATCCTCCTGGCACAGACTTTCTAGCTTCCATCACAGACCTTGGGCCTTCCCAGTGCAGATCCATGAAGCGGCCTGCATGAAACACTGTCATGGGTGCTAGGCCTCCAGTTGGACTTGTGGGAGGCATTGTTATGAGCTCTAGGTTTTCTGCTGGACTCATGCAGGATATTAGAATCCAAACCCTCAGCTCAATTCTTTGGTCTCTAATGTGTGGATAGATTTTCTGCACTCTTTGTGTATGATTCTTTGGGTGATTCATCATAAAATTATCTACAAAATGTGCCCTGTATTGTATTGTTCCCTTTGCAAAACCCCTAAACCATGACAAATGCAGTTAAGCATTGGCTCTTATCTAACTTTCTTCTAACTCCTCTCTGAAACTTTGAGGAGACTATGACCATTCACTCCCCAAGAGATGAAAGATACACACATCGCTTATAATTAAGGGACAAAGAGATGTTGACTTTGCTCTTGGTTTTGCTTCATCCAGTGTTACCACCAGACATCTAACTGGGTATTTAAGAAGATTATAGTTCTGCTGGAGAGTAGACACTATTTTTAGACCTATATGCTCGTCTCCTTTTCCCAGCAGGACTGGTGTCTTCTCTTTATGGGACTTAATATGGTTGTGGTAGGTTGACATTATAGCAGTCCTTCCCACACCATGTAACTTTTTGCAATGATTTTGCTGCCACTCTCATACACAGACAGTCTGTTTCTCCCCCTGCATTGAATTTGATTAATTTTAACCAATAAAAGAGGCAGAAGTGATGCTCTGTGACTCCAGACCTAGTTCTAATTTTTGCCCTCTTAGAAGGCAGCAATCATAGGAAGAAGTTTAGGTTCACCTGGGTGTAGTGGCACACACCGGTAACACAGCTATTTGGCAGTCCAAGGCAGGAAGATTGTGAATTCAAGATCATCCTGGAAGATTTTATATATATATATATATATATATATATATATATATATATATATATATATATATATATATATATATATATATATATAAAGTTTAAATGGTTAGGGGTGTAGCTCAGTGATAGAGTACTTCCCTAGTATATGAAAGGCTCTAGGTTTAATCTCTAGCACATCAAAAGGAGGGGAGGGGATCCTGCTGTTGCTTAGCCTGGATTACTGAAATTATAAAAGGCCATGAGGAAAGAGAGGGAGGGCTCAGCCTCTAAGGCATCCCTATCCCCAAATATGTGAGTGAGGCCCTCTGGGACCTTCCAGCTTAGCAGCAGTGATGCTTGAGTACAATCACACATGTGAGTTCAGGTTAGATCAAGAGAAACACCTAGCCAAACTACCTTTTGGAGGATTCTTCTGATACAGCAATAGGTAATTGAAACATGAATGTATTTAGGGCTTGCGAGACTACTGTAGAGCTGAAAGGGCAGGAATCAAGAATAGTCTCTAGAAATGGCTCCCAGAATAATACTGATATTTCTTCCATAATCTAGAAGGTAGAATAAAAAAGCCCCCCACCACTTTCTAGCCCAAGAGCACATCACCTTAATCATGATTTAGACATCAGAAAGTCACTACAAGATCTGTCAGACTCAGAGCCATACCACAGAAAAATTTCAGATTAGCAAAATGTGTAATAAATGTATAATCAACCTTCTTTCCCTTATATAAGTTAGTTCTAAAATCAAGATTATGTCTGAGCATATAATTAACAAAAAGTAAATTATATCTGAATCCCTAGCTGCAAGAGAGTCTGAGAAATGAAAAAAAATGCTTTTTATCTAATTGATATGGGAAGATACAGAAGGATTTTTCTTTGTTTTTTTGTTTGTTTGTTTACTGCATAATACCCAAAATAGTGCCTACATGTAAGAGATGTTCATTAAATGGCAATAAATGGCTAAGCTAAAGTTTGATAAAACTTGGATGTGGTGGCACATGCCTGTAATTCTAGGACTTGAGAGGCTGAGGCAGGAGGATCTCTGAGTTCAAGGCAAGCCTGGGCTACAAGGTGAGTTCAAAGGAGCCCAAACTACATAGTGAAATCCTGTCTGAAAAAAAGGTACACACAAGAAAATTTTGATAAAGAAAAGACATCATTTAGAAATGACAGTTTCCAATTGGCCCAGAGCATGGCATTCTGTATGCCAGAAAATTAATGTTTCTGTTATTTCTCTTTATGAATACAATTGAAACATGTTAAATCTGTTTATTTTAAATACATTTTCATTAGAAAAGATTAATTTAGGAGAGTGAGGAGATGCCTGATGGGCAAACTTTCCATTATTCCTGCTTCCCATGGCTTTGGCCACCACCTCCCTTCATGGACTTGTTCCTCAGGGTCCTGACAGCTTGATTTCTCTGGGTAATGTCACACAAAGGAAATTAGCTCAGTATGTCTTCTACTGAATTCCATCTGTGGCTCGGTGTTTTAAGGTATTTGTGAACAAGGCTACAGAGCAATTTTGATAAAACAAGGCAATGTTCCAGTCTCTGAGAATATTTCCCCTAAAGCATCATTTTTTAAAATACCTCTGAAAATCTACCCACGAATGAGCAATCTCCTGCAATATTCAGAAAGCTTTTCAGGTGTCCTGATCATAATAGCAGGTGGCTCCTCTGGGTAGGAAAACCATGGCAAGGATCGAAAGCCAGAAAGAAAACTGTTTTGATATTCTGGGAACAACTTTCTCCAAGTGAATCATTCCCATATGCCTGCTTTTGCCATGGGCTCCTTTCCAGAGGAAGTAATCTGTGTGAACGAAGGTGTAGAAGGCATTCTGGTGGGCAAACTTCAGTGGTGTCC
The DNA here is from genome assembly GCA_004027165.1 of Ctenomys sociabilis. NCBI lineage: Eukaryota > Metazoa > Chordata > Mammalia > Rodentia > Ctenomyidae > Ctenomys > Ctenomys sociabilis. The sequence goes on along the minus strand of PVKA01010928.1, from coordinate 4,398 downwards.
ATGTTTGGGAGAGCCAATTAATTGTTAGATTACTCTTCCACAAGTCTCAAAATACAAAATCTGAACATGTATTCAAAACTTTCTTTTGTTTGTGCATACTAAACATATAATCTTGTTATGAAGATTCACGAGTGCTCATTTAAAGCAAGGCTGATTCTGAAATTCACATAGATTTTAGATACAAGCTTATAAGCAAAACTGAGACTAGAGAAATTTGCAAAAAGTGGTCATTTAACTTAGGAAATTCACTATTTGAGACATGCAAAAAGCTTAAAGAGTAGATACTTTTCTTTTGTGAACTTAATTAAATGCAACATGAAAACCTTGACTACTAAAAATGAGTTTGTTTCCAGACACACAACAAATGTGGAAAGTAAGAATTCTTCAAGGGCTGGGGAGATGACTCAGGGGAATAAGCACTTCCCTGGCAAGCACAAGGGCCTCAGTTCAATCCCTGGGTCTACCAAAAAAAAAGGAAAAAAGAATTCTTCATAGTTTTTCTTTTCCATTGTGTATCAGACTACCATTCCTATCATTACAGGTAAACCAAGTATCTTGCTGTTCCTATCTCAAATTAATACAAATTGTATAAGGTTTAGGAAGGAAAGATGTTGGCAGGAAGATTATTGAAAAGCTTGACTTTGTTGCGCAAAAATCAACTTCACAGAAAAATACAAAGGAAGCACAGTCATTAAGCCAATTAATGGTGGCTCTTCTAAATCACAAAGTAGTGATACTTAGGAAATTCTTTAACTGGTCCCTCCCCTAGTTTCTTGACTTTTATGGTGAGGATATAAGCTACTATCTATCAATTAGAGTTTGTATGGAAAGTGTGTATAACAAGCTCTGACACATAGCAAGCACTTAACAAATGTTATCCCATTTTCTTCCTTCCCTTTAACCAGAACATCAATTCCATATGAGAGCAAGAACTTTGTTTGGCCCATATGAGGCCCTGTATAAACATTTGGTGAATTAATGAAAATAACTGGGTTTTGCGATTGAAAGTTAAAGAAAAGTCATCCTAAATTTCACAGAGAGGGGCAAAAAATGGATCTCAGTTGGGTGTGCTGGCATAGGTTTGCAATCTCAGCTACTGGGGAGGGTGACACAGGAGAATACAAAGTTTAAGGCCAAATTGGGAAACTTAAAAATGAAAAAAAAATTTTAAAGGAGAGGAGAGGGCTGGAGATGTAGCTCAGTAGTACTTCAATTCTTGAGTTCAATTCCCAGTACTAAAAAAAAGTCTGTTTCGGGTCACTTACGAAGTTTCAAACTAAGATGAGCAGATGCACATTCACGTTTAGATTCTCCTAACTCTCTGAGTATTGGGACTAAGACTTTCTGTTTTAATTTGCAAAATGGGAAAGATAACTCCCAAGGTTATTCTGAGGATTACAGGGTACATGAAAGCTCACATAACAAGGGATAAACAAAAACCCATGATATTGTTAATTTTCTCTCACTGGCTTTGTCTACTGAGTGACAGCAAGAGAGTGTTTGAAGAAAGACTCTTAAGCTAAAGATTTAAGAACTAAAAATATTCAACCCCAGAGGTACCACAGACATAGACTAATTTTTTCCATCTGTGCAGTTTAGGGTAGATTTGGCACACACTCAATACCAGGCAAGAAAGAAGCTATGGTTTAGGCTGCTTCTAATGTAAAAAAAAAAAAAAAAAAAAAAGAAAAAAAGAAAAGGAAACCATTTTCTCAAGCATAAATGTTAAAATAGAGTCTTTATTGAGTAATTTGCTGAAGCAAGACTCCGATCCCTCTCCTACCTCCCCCTACTCCCTATTTGTGTTCTGATTAGGTGGTTGTTTTCTGTATCGTGGTTTATATAGCACAGTCACTTCCTCCTCTCTGAAGGAAAGCAAACAGAGATTCTTCTTAACCAGCCACTTGTGACTCAGGGGTCAAAAGAGCAGTTCTTTGGAGGATAACCTCCTCAATTACTAATATTTAAGGACCTGGTTTTCAGAGCCAGGGGTCATTCAAAATATTATGGCTTTAAGATGAAACTCCACCCACGATGCCTCAGCAGAGCAAGAGCTTGAAGTTGAGAAACTGGTTCAAGGAAAAAGATAAAGTAGCAGAAAAAGCCAAATAGGGTTAGCTGATGACTCACTGCCCTTCCTTGAAAGTCAGGAATGACAAGATGGAAAGGAAGAAAAAGAAAAAGAAAAAAAAAAAAAAAAAAAAAAAAAAAAAAAAAAAAAAAAAAAAAAAAAAAAAAAAGGCAGTGTCCCACTGCAGACCAGAGGCTGCACAAAAGACAAGAAATTCCAGCAAACTCCACGGTTTCTGAGCGGGGTATGGTTACACACGCCTGCAATACCAGCACCAAGGGAGGCAAGGCAGCAATATGTTTAGGTTTCTCTTGGGCAACATAGTGAGATTCCATCTCAAAAAATTCTTTACAAGCCTGGGGATGTAGCTCAGTGGTTGAGCATCTCTGAGTTCAATTTGCTTTACCGCAAAAAGAATGAACAACAACAACAACAAAAGAATTACCTGGGTTCTTAGGATTAAGGCTGCCTGCCGGCTGCCTTTCAGGGGTCAAGAGGTTAAGTGTTTTTTTTGTTTGTTTGTTTGTTTGTTTGTTTTTAAAAAAGAACGCTAGGGCTGGTCAAATAGCTCCACAGATTAAAGCACCTGCTAGCAGGTGCAGGGACCGGAGTTCAATTCCCCGGGCCTACTGTGCAGGCCCCACCCCCAGGGTGCGTTGAGGTGGTAATTGAGACTGGGCAAGGTGGGGCGTGCTGTAATCCCAGCTTTTGCGAGGCTGTGAACAGGCAGCTCACTATTGATCTGTAGTGAGACTCTGAACACCCTGTAGACCCTTCCCTAAAATAAAAAAAAAGAAAAAAAATTTAAAAAGAACACTAGGGAAACTAAATTGATTTCACTATCAGAATTATGGTCCTAAGTCAGATCATTATACGTTCTTGCTAAAAATTTCACTAATTGTACTACTCCTCCAAAAAGTCTAAACTTACAGTGCACAGAATACTTTTGATCCTAACCTTGGTAGTTCCATCTTCTGTTTATTTTTTACCACTTCTCTTGGAAGGTATAAAGGACCATTTCTAATTTCCCAAATAAGCAAGGTACTTTAAACCTCTGTTTATTTGTTCATACTATTTCCTTTGCCCCAAACTTTCATCCCAGCCTGTAAACTTATGTGCTCTACGACATCTCAAGCATTTCTTCTCTATAGCTTTCTTGACTTATACTCTCTCTCTCTCAGAACAATTGTTCTCTCAGCTCTGGAGTCATGGTGCTTCAAACATATCTTTATTAAACCATTGGATGAAATGAATTAGCTCTCTTTAACTCATGATTATAATCCCTGAAATCAAGTGTGAACTCATTGTGCAATTCTCATCATCCTATAAGGAGAACGCAGATCTGCTGAGTTGAATCAGTATTAAAAGACAGGGCCAGTGAAATAGCTCAGAGGTCTAAAGCACCTGCTTAGGCAAGCTGAGGCAAGCGCAGGGACTGAGGTTTGACCCTTGCATCACATGTCATGCCAGCCCTGCCCCCATGACAGGCTGAGCCAGCCAGAGTCTGGGTGTGGTGGTACACACCTATAATCCCATGCTAGGGAGGCTGAAAACAGGAGGATCACTGTGAGTCTGAGGTTGTGTAGTGAGACTCTGTAACAACCAAATACATTTTTAAAAAAATTAGAAGATAACCAAAGCATGCATGAGTTTTTCTAGGTCTCAGAATTATGCTAGGCCCTAGAAAATATAAGCTAGTGCTTGCTTTGGCAGCATATATACTAGAAAGTGTATGGCAACAGATAACTGATTCTGCTTTTGGTGTTACCAGAATATATGTAATTTGCTTTTATTAAATAAGTTTTGTAAATATATTTCTCTAGATAAACATTTCTCTTTTTTTTGGAGGAACCAGGGATCAAACTCAGACCCTTGCACTTGCCAGGGAAGTGCTTATTCCACTGAGCCATAACATTTCTCAATCCATTCATTTTCAAACTGCAGCCCAGTTGGTGAAAAGGTGCTGAGTAATTTGAAATATTGTCCAGCTGGAGTGGAGTCACACTGGGGGCTTGCTCTAGTCAGCGTTCCTCAGTCTTGCTTTTGCTCTTCAAAGAGTCCCTTTGTCAGCCATGGCCTTTGGAGGGATGCACTGAATGGGAATAGGATGAATGGCATGGAAATTTAACCTTTACGTTCTCTTTTCCAGTGTTTAACATTTCTTCTCTAAACAAGTGAACTGAAGAAATGTATAATCCACTTATTTTTCTCTTACCTGTATGCTTACTTTGTTTCATAAGAACAAAAAAATTTTAGTCCATGTTTTCAGAACATACTGATTGCATTCCTCATGGGAAGCGGGTATATGTACTTCCCACATCTTGATG
>PVKA01010927.1:38510-62810 GCA_004027165.1 Ctenomys sociabilis | reverse complement strand
CAGGCCTACTGACTCTGCTTGCTAGCTCTGCCTTTGGAACAAGTTACAAACAACCCTGGGTCTCAGTTTTCCCATTAAAATGAGGACACTATTCCTTGTTTGTCTCCATGTCAAAGGTCAGTGGGAGAATACCAGAGCAGTGTTATCTGGAACCTGAACCGTTGAGGAGGTTTATTATGTTTGCATCCCTCTTGATGAACCAAGAAGCACAAGATTTAAAAGGCTAAATTGAAGGAGCGCCCACAAAAATGCAGAGTTTAAAGATACAGAACTCTGGGCTTTTGCTCCAGAAGAATTACCTGATGGGGTCAGTCTCACATCATACCAGAACCCAGGTCTCCAGCTGCTGGGCCAGGCTCACCGTAGGCCCTGGCTTGGCCTAATTAAGGGGCCTTCCACCTCACCCAGTGTCTCAGCCACTGTCTTCCAAACCCACATTGCTATTTACAACTCTACCCTTTATTTTTGTAGCAGGTCCATTTGTATACAGTTATACTGTTCTGTCAGAGCTGAAATCCACAGAAACAACCACCAATTGTAGGTTGTGATTTAACTTAGAGATTCTGGATGAAGAGAGTTCTTTTCTCTTGGCTCTGATGCTTGCTTTGCTGAACCACCTCTCTCAGGCTCTAAGATGACAGAGGCGCTGCCTTCTACTGTCCAGCTGTCAGTCCTGCCTGGATTAGATTCACAGCTTCTCTCGTCTCACTAATCTTCAGAAATCTAAGACACCATCACAGCAAAGCTATGAGTAGCTGTCACTGGTGTCCCTGTCAGAACTGCCTGTGACCTGGCATGACATGGGCCCCTGCACTCAGTTGATGACCTGAATTCTGACAGGACTGTGTCTCCCATACACCAAGCCCTAGGACAGAAATGCCCCTGCTGTTCCTCTCTGTTTGCCCCCACACCTAATGCCTTCCTCGTGGCCTCAGCCTGCAGAACCATGCGCTGTCCCTGAGGTGCAGGCGCCTCCCCACACTGACATCTTTGACAGTGCATCTGCTGCACTGGAATAAGGGATGCGCTCCACGCAGCTTCCTGTCCTTATCCTACATGCTCCAGAAACTAAAGTGTATCATTAACCTGGGAGAAAGGGAAGACCTGAGAGGCTAAAAGGTACGAAACAGTCAGCAGCCTTATCTAGAGCTTACAAGAGGAATAGTTGAAAAGTGAGAAAGTCCAGCCAATTATCTTGTCATCTCCAAGACAACCAATCATTATAAATCTCCTCACACAAACCTGTTAAACTAACTAGTCAATTACACATTAGACAGACCACTGACATGCTGAAAACAGAAGAAGGAATCCACAAAGATCTTTCAAAATCTGGGCTAGATTTTGAAATATACATGTTCCGCAGCTTGTAGCAGGGTTATGTCTCAGTAACCCCACCCTGAACTGCAACTACTTGAGTTGAAAATGCTTGGAATCCATCTGTCCTACCAAACACCATAGCCTAGCAACATGGCTCACAGTACAGAGTCAGGTACACCCTGTGTGACCACTGATTGTGGATCTGACAAGGAGCTGTGCTTGAGGCCCCTACCCAGTTTCCCGCGAGAGAACTGTACCACATATCACCAGACGAGAAAAAGATCAAATTCAAACCTCCAAATACGGCTCTTTCTGAAGAAGGACACTATCAAAAAATCTTAAGTCAGGGCAACAGGAGTCAAGATGCATCTGCAGGTTGGCTTTCACTTTCCCAAGAACATATTACTTTGAAATTTTTTTGAAGATACAAAATATAGTCTTTTTCTCAAATATTATCTTCATGGAAACTCCCAATGTACAAACACTGCTTGAGCTTGCCCAACTCCCTCCTACAATGTCTCTTTCTCCTTCCACCTGCCCTTTAAGGCCTCATACGGGCTTCTCCTTCACTCCACATACAGCCAACTGCACAATGTTTGGTCATCATTCCTGATTTAACGCAAACCTACAAGCAGCTACATGAGGACCATTCTCCCTGGGGTCTGCTTCTTTCAAGAAGTGCACCAGAGTACAGAGACCAAAAATGCTCAGAATTCACCAAGCTGGGGCTGGATAGATAGCTCAGTAGAATAAGCACTTCCTGGCAAGTACAACGGCCTGAGTTTAATCCCCAGTTCCACAAAATATATTTACCAAGGTGGTTTTAGCTTAAGGTGAGCACCACTGATACCATTGCCAGCTCCCCACATCCAGGGAGAATAAGGGGATTGTGTCTTACAAAGGAAAATGCACCCAGCCGGGCTCGGTGGCACAGGCCTGTAATCCCAGCACTCGGGAGGCTGAGGCAGGAGGATTATTGTGAGTTCGAGACCAGCCTGAGCTACAAAGTGAGCTTAAGGCCAGCCTGAACTGCATAGTGAGACCCTGTCTCAAAAAGACAAAAAAAAAAAAAAAAAAAAAAGAAAAGAGCTAAAGGAAAATGCACCCACTCCCAGCTGAGGGGTGCTGGGTGCCCTTCCCTTGCTCTTCTCTCTTTTTTGTTTCCGATATGGTACAGACAAACTAGCGAGGTTGCACAGACCCAAGAAAAAAGTGGAGACACTGAGGAAAGACAAAAGGGATGGCAGATTGTGAAGAAGGCAAGAAGTAAACCTACTATTTTGTGAAGACTCTGCAGCTACTGGCTACAGCAGCTGGTGTTCCCTGGCAGAGACATGCCCATTTATCCAAAGAACACCGCTCAACGCTTTGGTGAACAAGCTAGGCTTTCCCAATACAAGTGCTTTCAAACAAATTAAGTATTCTTACCTTGGAATGTAAAGGGAAAAATATCTTCACCTTGGAATAAAGAGATGATTGACCGTTCCTGCACTGAAGCCTCTGGGAACCAGGTACACCCATCTGGGCTCCGTGTTGTTCGTTGCTTCCTTTGGAACTACTTTACGCTCGTAGGCAACTGACAGCAATGGAAGTAGTCCTCTAGACCAGCAGAGCGTGTGTCCAGGGCAGAGACCGCCCCTGGCCCGGGGAGAAACTCAGTCTTGCACCATCTCTAAATTAATTTCAGTGAGACAGGGCCTCACTGTGTAGCCTAGGCTGGCCTTGAACTCACAGCGATCCTCCCAGACTTCCAAGTGCTGGGATTGCGGGCATGCGCCACCACACTTGGCTTCAGTGGTTCTTGACACCAGATAAATCCATGGTCATTTGGAGTGTCCCTGAAACTAGCTGTGGTCCGGATACCTTAATCAATGAGTAGGATAAAATCTGTGATATGTGCTCATTTTGTATCCAGATGAGCATCATGATTACCCCTTATTTTAAGATTTACTTTCTACCATGATTTATGATACCACAAAAATCATTAAGCCAAGACCCTGAAGAGAAAGGGTTTGGTGGATGCAGTGAGAGGAATCAAAGAGTGAGGTGCCTCTAGGTACTGGGGAGTCCAGGCAGTCATGCCTAGGACACAAATGAAGTGCCCAAAGTGCAGATGAAGAGAGGGGAAAGGCCAGAAAAATAGCTCAGTGGATTAAAGCACCTGCAAGCAGGCACACGGGCCAGGGGTTCAATCCCCAGCCTGCTCCGCTGGCCCCAGCCCCAGGGCATGCTGAGACTGCAAATGAGACTGGGTGTGTTCTTGGGAGGATGTAAACAGGCAGATCACTGAGTCCGATGTAGTAGTGAGACCCTGAACATCCCATAGATCCTTTCCTAAAATACAAAAATGAAAGAGGAGGAGGAGGAAGAGGAAGAAGAAGAGGAGAAGGAGAGGAAGAGGAGAAGGAGAAGGAGAAGGAGAAGGAGAAGGAGAAGGAGAAGAAGAAGAAGAAGAAGAAGAAGAAGAAGAAGAAGAAGAAGAAGAAGAAGAAGAAGAAGAGAAGAAGAAGAAGAAGAAGAAGAAGAGAGGGAGAAAAAGGCTGTGAGACTGCACTGAAATCGAGCTTCCTCACTTCAGAACTCCTCCCCCCCCCCCCGCCTCTTTTTATTAGTGGATTAAATAAATGTCTAACCCTGCATGGTTTCCGAGGCTCAGGCCTGAGCAGTCAAGCCTATGTGACAACACTGCCCACCTTGGCTCTGTGTAGAAAGATCCTACCACCCATCTGCTCCTGGAAGGGCAAGGCTCAGCCTCCTCAGCCCCTGGGGGATGTGTGGCACTTTATCAGGCCTGCAGTAAGCAAACCCCGGTGGAGTACACCCGATGCCTAGGGCAGACCTCACATTAAATCTCTTACAGTTAGAAGTTGCTGACTTTTCTTTGGGGATTTGCATGCAAGGATTGGTGTAAACGGTCAAATCTACATCATTCCAAACAATGGCTCTCCTTTTTCAAGAGAAGCAGCTTAAAAATTTAAACCCCAACATTTCAGAAAGATTTCAACTCTTCAGGACAGCTTACAAGGTGGCAGCTATAAATCAAAATCAAAATCTCCTCAGCTGTGGGCACTCCCTCATTTTAGGCTCCCTCTCTAGGTCTTGATAATGTGTGAGCCCACAAGTTATTGTTAAGATTATTCATAGGAATGGTGAATGGAGACCCTTTCTTGACCACAGACTTATATTTTGTGCCAGGTTCTGAGAAAGCTGAACCTGTGTTACTACATTTCGAACATTGAGATGAACCTAACAAGTTAGCTGGCTGACCAGTTTCACTGGATCCCCGCGCTTAGCCTAAGGGCCATTGCACCCCTTTGCATGGTGTTACTCTGAGACAGAAGACAATTGATTGTACTATGTTCTAAATCACTGAACCAAAAAGCTCTGATTCCAATGAACTAAACCAAATAGAATTTGGGGGACTCCAAATATTCCCAACTCTTTATTTATTTTTTTTTTTTAATGTATTTGGTTGTCATAGGGTCTCACTAGGCAGCTCGGGCTCAGTGATCCTCCTGTTTTTCAGCCTCACCAGTGCTGGGATTACAGACATGCACCACTATGCCTGCCAGACTCTGTGGCTGGCTCAGCCCACCACCCTGGGGAAAGAGCTGGCGTGACATGTGGTGCCTGGGATGGAACTGCGGTCACTGACCTTGCCTACGCTTGCCTAAGCAGGTGCTTTAATCCACTAATCTATCTCGTCAGCAACTCCTCCCCCCATTCTTAATATAGTGGGCCCACAGCATTTTGTTAAGGCAGTCACCTTTACTAGCATTATGGAACCTCAAATCAAGAGATAAGGACACTGTTTCATTATTTTTTCATCTTTCTTAACACAATGGAAAACTCTGGGGCATCATATTTGTTTATTTTTCTCTGTATTTTTTCAATGATAATAATTTATATTCCACTTCTTCCTTTCTAAATTTTTTCCTAGTTCTCTTGATATCTATTGTTTAATTACCAGAAGAGCCTCCTACATCTTTGCACATTGTAATAATCCCCCAGCTGATCCTGTAAGTGCATCCTGATTACAAAGAAATTAACTCACAGCATTGTTCTCAGATACAACGTGACTGTGTCAAGGTTTTTATTAACTGTAGTTGATGAAGGATTATTTTCTGGCTTAACTCCAAGACTCCTTTTGTAGCTCTCTAAAAGAAAAATGACTGCTGAATTTTCAGAAACGCACTCCTAATAGAAAAATGAGATTCACCCATTTTCTTCATCAGTATCATTTAATTAGAAAAATATGAACAGAGACTTCAATTTCTGGGAAGTATCAGCAAAATATTAAATCAAGATGAATATTTTGGAGCTGAGATATTTGGTAAATCTTCCCGAAAGATTTTCCTAATCATGGTGATATGAGCACCTGCCTGCAAGCACAAGGTCCTGAGTTCAATTCCTGGTTCCAGAAAAACAGTTTTCCTAATCAACATATCCAAAATTATTTTTAGGGAATCTTTGATACATGAAGCAATACTCAGGACCTCTGATAGAACATTAAACACAGAAAGAAAATTCCACAAACTAGGACTTAAGCACCTTTAAAATGGTCTTACAGCTGCAATTTGGTTGTAGTGAGACACAAAAAGACAATTGTGTTTTCTCTGACATGAAAACCAAGAGGCAGTGGCAGGAAGAATCAGGTTTAATAAATGTCTCACAGCCACGTGGGTGGGGCTATGGCTGTTTCCACACGCTGGAAGGAGCAGTTAAGGGCCTTGTCCCTACAAAGCTGTCTAACTACTGGGAATCTTTCCAGCTGCTAGATCACCCTATGAGAATGAAATGATCAGATTTTCACCTGCCTTAGAGACCAAGGCAACAAAGGTAGCTGACCAACATTTCCAATGTCTGATCCATGTCAAATTGCTCAAAATGTAGAACTGCTTCATATTTGTTCTAAAAGAGAACAAAAATTCTAAGATATTTAATCATGTTCTAGAGAATAACAGCCTCAAAATACTGTCCAGGAGTTCTAATGCAAAGGCCTTAATATGATTGGTTGATCACTAAAGATTTGGTAGGTGTCAAAACCCCTTGAGTGTATGAGCACCGAAGTAATTAGAACCAGAGAAAATTGAAGTCAGGCCAAGTTCCACAGTAACACCACACTCAGGTTCAGTGTCAGCTTAAGCATTGTTCAGACCCCTCCCTAGCTGATCAGTTAGCACCTTCCTGTGAACCAAATTAATGTCCTAACACACACACACACACACACACACACACACACACACACACACACACACATTGCCATCCAGGATAAATGCAAGGAAGCATCTACCACCCACCCAGATCAGAGCTGGAATGTCTCTGGCAAGACTGGCTACCAGCTGGAAGACAACCGCCTTTCAACCATCATCGATACTCGGTGTTCAGTGCTAGATGCTGTTAGGTTCCCAAAAAGAGGAGCAAATGAGACCACGGGATGGATGGAAATCACACAACACTGAAAATAACAACGAAAGGAGGGGCTCAGCATCCAGTAGGGCTCCCAGCCAAGGGAGCATTCAGAGTGCAGAGAAGAGGTAAGTCCATTCTGAAGTAATGTTCTCATCCTTCAACTTCTGAGTCCCCAAACTACCTGATCCAAATCTCTGCTTCCTTGCTTTAACACTGAATTTCTCATTCACTTTTGTTGTGCTGCATTTTTCTTTTATAACATTGACTCTTTGAATTTAAAAACAGCTTTGACATCCATGGACCAACTGGAGAGTCTGTTTAGGAGATCAAACTGAACCTATGTGCATAGTACCTCAACCACCAACCCTGGATGTCAGAAGACTCAGCTGGTGTAAGGGCCATTAACGTGCAAGGCTAGCTTCCCTTGCAGAGTCACACTTGGAGGAATTAGGGGACACTCTGGACAACTCTATTCTATGGATTCAACTCAACTATTCTATGGAAGCACTCAACTAACTCTATTCTATGGATTTCCCTCATCAGAATTTGAGGACCAGAGCTGACTTTGTGTACATTTTCTCAAACGTAGATTTAAGGGAAGAAGAAAGGAATTTGTGGGATTCCTGGCAGACTTGGGTGACAGAAAAGTTGTCTGTGTTCATCATCTGAGTGCTGTCTGTGAGTAATAGATTTTTGATGAGTCCTGCGATTGAGGACTGGTCAAATAGCTCAGTGGATTCAAGTGCCTACAAGCAGGAGCAGGAGACTGGGGTTCTACCCCCAGGCCTTCCGTGCCAGCCCTGCCCCCGGGGCACCCTGAGACAGCAATTGAGACTGGCCATGATGGCACGTACCTGTAATCCTAGCTCTTGGGTGGCTGTAAACAGGCAGATCACTATGAGTCTGATCTAGTAGTGAGAACCTGAGCACCCTGCAGACCCTTCCCTAAAATGCAAAAAAAAATGCTCTGCCAAAGCGTAAGAAAAGGGCCGGGGAGATGGCTCAGTGGAATAAGTGCTTCCCTGGCAAGTGGAAGGGCCTGAGTTCAATCCCCAGTTCTGAAAAAAAAAAAAAAAAAGCATAAGAAAAACCACTGTCACTCTTCTCAAAGAACTTAGCCCAGTTCATAAAATTACCCACACCATCAATTCTTTCCTCTTTCCAAACACCTCAGCAGAGCCCATATTAAAGAAGGAAAAACAAAGCTGGATTATGGCCAAAATCTGGAAAAGTCTCAGATAAGGGGCTAAGGAGATGGCTCAGTATAATAAGCACTTGCCTGGCAAGTGCAAGGGCCTGAGTTCAATCCCCAGTTCCACCAAAAAGAAAAGTATCAGACATAGTAAAAAAAAAAAAAAAAAAAAAAAAAAAAAAAAAAAAAAAAAAAAAAAAAAAAAAAAAAAAAAAAAAAAAAAAAAAAAAAAAAAAAAAAAAAAAAAAAAAAAAAAGTTTAAAACATAGTCCATTACATTTTGCTCACCTGGCATTCTTCAGACCAGGCCAGGCCTCTTTCTGACGCCTGCATCCAACCATCTCTGTGTCTGTAGTCCTCAGAGCACAGCTGGCAATGAGCCGCAGGAGGGAAGTCTGTTCACTTTTGTGCATTTACCCAATTTATAACCTTCCTCACAGTTACAAGAAGATATGGGCCTTCTAACAAAAATAGCTCCAACACAATGAGATAAAAATAGATGAAAAACACAACATAAATGCATTTAAAATCCTGAGTTTCTTGATCCTTTGACCACAGGCATACAGATACATTTTCTTCTGCAGAATTCAACTATTACTAGTCTGCAAAGAATCCAAGGCTTCAAGGGAAAAATCTAAGAAGAAACAGTACCTTGGATGTAGAATACATCCTCCCTGCAGACCTAAAACTCCTTGCATGTTCGTGTCCATGCACAGGGAGAAGTACATCTCTAAACTCTACCACTGGAGCATCTCATATGCATGGAAGTGATCTGCTCCCCAGCCCTCTGCTTCTCCTGTCCTGCAAAAACAGTTCTGTTCTTTCCAAAGAAAGAGTGAGAGCATCACCGTCTAATCCTGAAACCCAACAGGTACCATCTCAGGAACAGGAAAGACACCCAGACATCTGAGAGATGCCCACCTCCCTCATCCGGGACACAGCTGTCTGAATATAAACCTCTCCAGTCACATTAGTGATCTATCTTGTCATCATGGGCTGTCTGGAAAAAATTAAAGCTTGAATACCGACTTTAAGTTTGATGTCTTCATGACTGTAAAATGCCAGAGTCTTTTCTTTTTAAGACACACTAATCTAATACAGATGAACATCAAAAGCAATGCAAGTACTACTGGGTATTTCATTAGTGATCCACAGAAAAGCTTCAAAAATCCGTTTTGCACCACCCCTCTACATAAACAGAAGTTGCCTCCCCCAGGAGGAAAAACAGAGATTCAGTCTAGGACATTTCTCTACTTAAGGAGGGAGCTGGCTCTCAGCATTTTCTGTAGCTACCTAAGAGTGCATGTACGACCCCCACTGAGAACCCTGGCCAGGGTGCTTTTGGGGACTCTGCTATTGCTCCTTGTCCTAGTTACACTGGACAGAAGTTTCTTTCTCATTCTCATTCCATACATGTCTAATTACTTTAGGCCTGGCAGCTTCCTGGACAACCTTTTAAGCCACACATCAAGATACACTGACATTTGTTGCAATAAGGAGTTGCTCGAAACCTCACACTTCCTACTGTCTTTGGCAAGGCTCTTTCTAGCTGTCACAGTGTGTTGCGCTATATTTAAGTGCTCAGTCTTAGCTATATGCTAAGTGTTTGAGACGAATAAGGGGGAGAAGGAAGAGTAGACAGCAAGCACGTCTAATGTTTTCAGGCTGAGGGTGCGACTTCCTCCCAGCCAAGCGCCCTGCTTCTGTTCAGGCCCACCCCCACACCCTCTGGGGCAATGGCTCCAGCTCCTGCTACTTTCCTACCAACCCAAACCTATTTGTCTCAAGTTCCTTGCCCTTTTTCACCTCATAAATGATTATCCAGTGAAGCTGATAAGTCAATCTTTGATACATCATAATAAATGAGTTATTCCACCCACACAACAGTTCTGTATTCTTCCAGTACTTTCTGAAGACACAGCATTGCCACCCAAAGCGAGGCACTGAGTGGGGCTGGCACAGGGTCGCTATGCTGCAGCACGACAGTAATGATGGCACCGAAGATGTTTCGCTATTTGATGTAGAACAAGAGACAGCAAGCAGACCTAAAAGATCCAAAATCAGGCATCCAATGGCATCATTTTTCCATTTGTTCTTTCAAGTCAGTGCGATGATAGTCCATCTTCTATGTGAACTGCTCAGCAGCAGCGCTACTGCCTGTATGGTCACCATCCTCTTGGTGCTATCATGTGACTTTGGGACAGTGAAGAGTGTCACAGGTAGACTAACGATTGGTCTGCGTTGGTGGAACGGCACTGATAAGGACGGGAAGAGCCCCTGGGTATGGGGCCAGGAAGGAGACTGCTCAAGAGAGTAAAGCGTTTCAGAGGCTGAATCAAGAATACTTTGGTTAGGACTCACTGCCTGTCAGTGCTGCGGGTGACATTTGCCTTCAGTGCTCTCTCCTCCTTCAGAGTAAAGTGGCTGGCGGTCATTATCACGGGTGTGGTAGCAAGGTGCCGACCTGAATGGTCACATCAGGCGTGAGGTGCGCAGCGAGAAGAATTTAGCCAGCATGGCTACCTCGTCTCGCAGAAAGCAGTTTTTAAGACAAAACACTAGAAATGACAAAACTTCCTGAGTAGGGAGAACACTTACAAGTTTTGTTATCTTGGGGAACAAATGAAGAGATTCTTGATTTAGAGATCCATCCATTTTGCAAAGAGACATGTTGGGTTTGTTTTCAACTTACAAACTTTGTTTTAAAAATGTGAAACAGGTTGCATATTGTTTTTAGTTTTTTTCTATTTTCTGGGGCTAGAAAGTATGGTATCATCAGAAGCATTTCAATATTTGTTTTAGAGTACACAGAGCCATGTAATGGCAATATATCCCAAATTAATGTGTTTATTTACATATGTAACAGATCTTTACATTTTGATCCACAGAGCACAGGAGGGTGTTCTTAGTCTGTTTCATATTTCTGTGTGTTTACATATTATTTCTGTAAATTATTTTCAAAAGTAAGTTTTTGGTTTTTTGTTGTTTTGTTGTTTGTTTTTATTTGTATTTAGGATAGGAAGTACAGGGTGCACAGGGTCTCACTGCATAGATCAGACTCATAGTGACCCTCCTGTTTACTGCCTCCCAGGTGCTGGGATTACAGGCAAGCGCCACCACACCCAGTCTCAGTTGCCATCTCATGGGGGGGGGCAGGCACAGCAGGCCTGGGATCGAACTCCCAGCCCCTGTATCTGCCTAAGCAGACATTTTAATCCGCCGAGCTGTTTGGTCAGCTCACAAAAGTAAGTTTTGATTCTATGTGAAAATGAGTATTTTGGGGGCTGGGGAGATGGCTCAGTGGAATAAGTGCTTTCCTGGCAAGCACAAGGGCCTGAGTTCAATCCCCGGTTCTGCCAAAAAAAAAAAAAAAAAAAAAAAAGAGTATTTTGGATTGTATATGAGTGAAGAAAGTTAATATGTACTTTATGGTGAAATTTCTTATTTTAGAAATATATGCAAACAGGTAAAATCCAGGCCAGTAGTGTTGACTAATTTTTAAAATTGTGTTTTCATCTTTGAGGCCAATCATTTCTATCTTCATAGTTTATGTTTAAGGTGTACCCAGGGATTGCTGCTATTTTATTTTAGGGAAACGATAGTGAAGTTCTGCTTTGGAAAATCCCTGGAACCCCCTTCTGTGGTTCTTGTACTAATAAATCTTTTGCTACTAAAAGAATATTATTCTTACAATAATGAGAATAATCTTTTGAATGTTTGGCATAATAAATACCTAAAAGACATTTTATTTCGTGAATCTAGTTTGTTTTTTGTTGTTTTTGTTTGTTTGTTTGTTTGTTTGCTGTAATGGGGATATTGTAAATTATGTTTGTATTAATGGTATTTCTTAAAGCAATTTATGCAACTAAACTAAATTAAACCAATCTACAAACTGTTGTAGGCATCTATAAATTCTGTCATACGGGGTCGGGGAGATGGCTCAGTGGAATAAGTGCTTCCCTGGCAAGTGCAAGGGCCTGAGTTCAATCCCCGGTTCCAACAAAAAATAAAATAAATTAAATCTTAATCAGCAGATTATGTTGTGAATGTATTTGTACACTGTTAAAATATTTTAAAGATGTTTTGTTAAACTGAATTAGTATCTACTGGAGTAGGGACTTTGCTGTGGATCTTTAACCCAAGTAAAGCTAAGGTTTCTATTACTATAACTGAAGACACTTTAGTGGGGATAGAAAGCAAAAACAGCAAAGACTCACCAGGAATTTATTACACTGCAAATGTTTAAACACTGTAATGGGTACACTGACTCAACCGTGGTCATACTGACTTTATGCTTTAAAGAAGATAATGGTGTGAAGTATTATAGCAATAGGATAAAAAGCACCATGTGTAACAGTCTATGCTCTCTTTATAGGTTCTGGTCAATAAATTTAGAAATGAACTTGTGTGGTGACAGAAGAAATTAACTCTGTATGTGTGAACAGAGAGCCGGCCTCTCGCTTCACACCAGCACCTCAGACAGTGCTGCCCTGTCATAACCAAGACCTCATTCCTATACTCTGGCAACACAGTTCTCTGCAACAAGACCACAAGACTGTGTGTTCTGTGACAGTACCGAAAACACAAGTGCAAAAACATCCAGGCACGGAGCTATAGCTTTCTGTGCTTAGAAAGTCGTGTGCTTTTGCTGCTCTCGAGAGCTCAAGGGAAATGAGACCACGAACTATTCCAAGAATTTTCACTGTGTTCTGAGTCAATCCCAACTACCCACCTCAATCTGTTCATTTAAAAAAAGTTACATGGGTTTTAGCATTTGCTCTGGAATACCATTCATATTGTAAAAATGGAGGTGGTAGTCTATATGAAAAATAACCCAAGACCTCATTCCTATACTCTGGCAACACAGTTCTCTGAAACAAGACCACAAGACTGTGTGTTCTGTGACAGTACCGAAAACACAAGTTTTAGGAATGAAACCAGGTATGGAGGTGTATGCCTCACCTCAGCATCCCAGGAGACTGAGGGAGGAGGGTGGAAAGTCACAGCCCAGCCCAGGCAACTCAGGGACTTAGAGAGGGCTTGTCTCAAAAAAAAAAAATTTTTTTTAACAATCTGGGGACATAGCTGGGTGCAAAGGCTCCAGGTTCAACGACCAGTAGTGAAGGGGAAAAAATCATAAAGCAGACAAAATATTATTATAATAAGTACGACTTTTTTATGCATTTGGTACGGGTCTCAGTACACAGCCTGGGACTTGTAGTGATCCTCCTGCTTTCAGCCTCCCCAGCACTGGGATCACAGGTGTGGACCACCACACTGGGACTCGGTCCCTGCCGCAGCATGCCTGGGAGTGGGGCCAGCACAGCATGTCGAGCTAGGCTAGAATCCCACCCCTGCACTTGCCTAAGAAGGGGCTTCGCTTGCTGAGCTATTTCACCAGGCCAGGACTACTTTTAAAGGATCTCTTTTTTTAAATTTTTATGGATTTATTAGGAAAAAATATACACTTAATGTAGACTTAATGTTAAAATGCTCACACTCTACCCAGGACTGCCCTGCAAAATGACATAGCTCTTACTGTAACCTGTACTGGTTCCCTATTGCTGCTGTAACGCACTGACATAAACCTAGTGCCTTCTGCCATGAAAGTAATGTACTCATAGTCTCAGAAATCAGGGCATGGACCCCTGACAGCCACTGTTCTGCACACCACAAACCCAGCACTAGTAGGGTCCTGAACTGAGAGTTCCAAGAAACTGGATCAAGTAATTTTCACCCAGACATCACTACTAAGTTTGAATTATGAGAGAATATATCCCTTATCCCTCCAAGAAGAATGAAATTCAAGACTCAGACTAGTCTATACAATTTACAAGAAGGAAAAAGACCAACTGGACTGGGCGTGGTGGTGCACACCTGTAATCCCAGCTCTTGGGAGGCTGTAAACAGGCAGATGACTACAAGTCCGATCTAGAGACCCTGAACACCCTGTAGACCCTTCCATAAAAAATACTACTCAGCTATGACAAAATCACGGCGCCCCGTGAAACAGACCAGGTACAAAACAGTATACAAGGACCAGCCAGATAGCTCAGTGGACTAAGACACCTGCTTAGGCAGACCCAGGGTTCAATGTTGGGCCTGCCGTGCCAGCCCCACCCCCGGGGCTCACTGAGATGGCGACTGAGACTAGGCATGGTGGCACGCACCTGTAATTGCAGCACTTGGGAGGCTGAAAATAGAGGATCACTATGAGTCCAATCTCTGTAGACTCTATTAATACATAAAAAAGTATACAAGGGGTGAATATTTACATTAAACAAACCCACCACATTCAAAGACACATTGCCAAGAATAACAGGATATGCTCAAAGGAAGGAGAAAATATTTGAAATGCTTTTAGGGAGATTAATGGCAATGTGTCTTTTACTATAATAAATGTCTTTAATGAAAACATCCACCATATTTTGTGATCCTTCTCATTAATCAGCCACTTACAGCAACTTCTGTCAAATAAAAACATGACAGTGTCTCCATCTACCTTACACACTGGACCTGGAGCTGTGCAATCTCTGGCCCTTCCCCACAGTCAAAAGGACTGGGAAAGGTAAACATTTTGAATGCATTCAGGACATCAAGGCACCCTGGACAACATAACAAAAGACAGTGAAGAAAGAGGATTTCCAGAGCTGCTTCAGAAAGCATGATAGATGAGAAAAGTGTGTTTGAAGTGAGAGTAATTAATGGCATTAGTGTTCTTTTCTATAACAATTTTTTCAATTGAAACATGCACTGTATATATTTCTCTACATAGAATTCCTCTACATAGAATTCTAGAAACTCCATACTAATCTACAGTGACAGAAGTCTGCAGAGCCCACTGGAGCCAGGGCTACAAAGGGCAGATGATCCTGGGGATGAGAGGTAATGGGAAGAAATATCTGCACCATGAACGGGAAGGGGGTCGTGGGTGAAGGTGGTCAAAATACACTGACTCACCATAAAACGTAACACTTCAGTGAGTGCGGTCTATGGGTGCTACACCTCAAGAAAGTCAGTTCCTTAAATACCTGATGTCTAGGTCTGGTGAGATAGCTCAACAGACTAGGCACCTGCTTAGGCAAGCACAGGGACTAGGATTCGATCCCTAGTACTGCATGTCGCACCAGCCTGGCCAGGTGCGCTGAGCTGGCGGCAGAGTCCAGACGTGGTTGCACATGCCTGTCACCCCAGTACTGGAGACACTGAGACAGGAAGATCACTACAAGTCAGAGCTGTGCAGTGAGACCCTGTGCCAAATACACCAGAAAACAAAACAGAAAAAAACTGACCTGTTTACAGTAGTAAATTTGTAGTGAGAGGCATTACAGGCCCACAAACGAAACAATCATTGCAGCTTCGAACCAGCCCCTCTCCTTTGCTTCTAAGCTCCACAGTCCCAGTAGTGATTTTTTTTCCCCCGTGCAGGGTCTCACTACACAGCTTTGACTTGTAGTGATCCTCCTGATTCTACCTCCCCAGTGTTGGGATTGCAGGCATGCACCACTACACCCAGACTCCATCAATGACTCAGTACGCCCAAGGGCAGGGCCAGTGCAGCATGCGGTACCAGGGATCGAACCCTGGCCCCTGTGCTTAGCCTAAGCAAGTGTTTAGTCCACTGAGCTATCTCACTGGCCCCCTGCAATGACTTATAATTATTCATCAATAACAAGCAAAACTCAAAAGTGAGGAAAGTTGGTTGCTCTGACCACAACTCTGGGGGAGAGGCCAGGTTAACTAATTTCTGTAACAAAAGCAATTTCCTATCTCTTTTTTCTCTCCCTCTGTTTCTCTCTCACTCTCTCTCTCTCTTTCTCTCTCTCTCTCTCTCTCTCTTTCTCTCTCTCTCTCTCTCTCTCTCTCTCTCTCTCTCTCTCTCTCTCTCTCTCTCTCTGTCTCTGTCCCCACACTCTCCAGCGAAGTGCTGCAGTCTCAAATACTCATCAGACTATTCATACTAAACAGACTATGCAACTGCATGTGATATTTGCATACTATGAAGTCCCCAGAAAGTCACTTCTGTATACAGACTTCTGTCTCTGTCTCTAACTTGCTCTGCAGGAAATTCTACCTCCAGTTTGCCTTTTACATCATTCATTTCAGCCTGTATGTATAGAAGTTTTGCTTAATAAGTATTTGTTTACTTCCTCAAAACTAGGGTTCATGTTGTTTTGTTTACATTTTGATAGTATATTTTATGCACTTATAAGGTTTTTTATTTGGTACTTTCTGAAGGTATTACTGTTGCAAACATGCTTCATTTGCTCAGAGAATGATCTGGCCAATCCTGCATGCACAGGAGTAACACCCTCTGGCTGCCCCTGGATGGCCATCCTCTATTACCCCCTCTCTTTACAGGTTCTCTCAGAAAATCCTAGCTATAGTTCATCTACAGATTTTACGGCAATCTATAGGGTAATAATCCCATAATTACATTTAAAACAAATTCCCAGATCCACATTCAAATTTACAATAAAATATCCCCCAAACTGTAAATCCGACTCCGTAGCTGTCTGCCACACTAAAGGCATAAACAGAGCCAGCTGATGGAGACAGAGAATTTCATTTTTTTATTTATGTATTTATTTATTTTTGGCAAAACCAAGTATTGAACTCAGGCCTTTGCGCTTGCCAAGAAAGCAATATTCCACTGAGCCATCTCCCCAGTCCCCTGGTTTTGGTTTTTTGGGGGGTTTTGTGACAAATTTGATACCATATTAAGTGGAGAAGCAAGATATAGAACAACAGAAGATGGGAGGTTTTGTTTGGTTTTGGTGGCAAGGATCACACCCTGGGCTTTCAGCTTGGTAGCATTCTACCGCTGAACCAACTCCCTAGCCCCATAAGACAGAGAATTTTAAAGAGGGGATTTCTCTGGACAAAAAACACTTACACCTCAGGTCCAGAGAGGGTTCTGTCACTCAGAGATGACTACTGTCTCCCTTGACAAGGCAGGAAGGTGACACATTGGAGCAGTGGTACCACAACAGGCGACACTGACCCAGGATTCTCACAGCAAACACAGACCCCACACAGGAGAAGGCAGGAGAGGCTCTCTGTGTGCTGGCTGCTGGGACAAGGCCATGGCTGACAATGGCCAGCTGGGGTGCAGCCTGACCGTTACCCAGAACAGGGAGCACCTTCCCCGGGAAGAAAGTCCACAGGCAAGAGGATGACAGAGCATACTTTTCAATTTTCCCAGCCCACTTGAGCTGCTGCTGGCACATCCATTAATCATGTCTCCACCCCACATGTGAGGCCTCTCAAAGCCACCTTCTTACAAGGATGGAAAAATAAAATTCCATCCCAGCCAGGTGACACTGCTCTCAAGGAGCAGGGGCAGACCACTGTCTGAGAACACAGCTTTTCCCCAGTGAACTACTCAGAAGCGTCAGAAATTCATGCTGGTCAATAAAAGAAAGCAGTGCTCTCAGAAAAGTAAAGGAGGCGGGCAGACTCTTACCCAGGCCTTGATTCTGCTGCTCCCACTCGACAGCATCAGGCACCTGGTAGGTGGCTCCCCTCAGCGGGTCCCCGAGTCCCTGCTCCAAGCCAGGCTCCTGGGAGGTGACCCCAGGGAGAGTAATACCCCGCAATTCAGTGTCATCACCAAAGCTCTCGTCTAGGGAGTCTGTGTCTTTCTCTTCCTCTTCCTCTTCTTCTTCCTCCTCCTCCTCCTCTTCCTCTTCCTCATCTTCATCTTCCTCATCCTCTTCATCCTCATCATCTTCTCCCTCTGGGAAACAAAAACATAAAACCATAATGAAGAGCACATTCTCAAACAAATCCAGCTCCTGAAATGACCTAAGCTCTACATACTCACTGCACAGGACCTCTTATAACCAAATTTGTAGCCAAAGTTGGACAACGGGTGCTTTGCAGAGTTATTCACCCACCAAATGCCCCATATTTTAAACTTTCAATGCCAAACATGCATCACAAATCATGCTTCTTGAGAGTTAAAGTTCAGGTATTCAGCCCTGCTGTCAGAGAGCACTGTAGGGAAGAAATCCTACCCTTTCTGTTTTCAGGGAGCCATGAAGGGTTTATGTTAGAAACTACACTGAAATAGCAACAGAACTTAAAGGACTTGATACCATCCCTCTGTATCTGATAACATGAAAGACTAGAATTCATCATAGTGGGGTATGATTTTTTCCCTCTGTTCTTACACACCAGTGAATAAAGCGCACAAGCATGTTATGTGAAAGGCAGGCAGCGGGTGGGTGACCCGGTTACCGGGAACCACCGCACCAGCACTCCCAGTCCTACTCCAAAGAGAACTGGGAAAGAAACCTTTATTCAGGACAGTCAGAAAAGCAACCCATGGAAAACATGCCACCACTGGCAACATCATAGGTGCTGACTTTTACACCTGATCATTTTCATTGCATCAGGATGAGAGGGCTTAAGGAAAATAAGATCCCCACCTCTTCTGCTCCCAGTTTGTCTTCTAGGGGTGCTTCACACTGCCTCCTCATCGTGGCTGTGCCCCCAAAGCCTGGAGGAGTGCTCAGATGCAGTGAGCTCCTCACCTGCGGTCCCCACGGCCTCACCCACTGCTGAGCACCATGGAGCCCGGCAGGGACACACACACACACACACACACACACACACACACACACACACACACTCACAGGACCAGACAGCTCTCTCCACACAGAGACAGCTCTCTTCCACAGAACAGAGGTTCCTTGGGTTTTAAGAAATACTAACTCTAGGGCCAGCCAAATAGCTCAGTGGATTAAAACACCTGCAAGTAGGCACAGGAGCCTGGGGTTTGATCCCCAGGCCTGCCATGCTGGCCCCACCCCTGGGCCGCACCAAGACAGCAACTGAGACTGGGCACATGCCTATAATTCCAGCCCTTGGGAGGCTGTAAACAGGCAGAGCTTTGTGAGTCCGATCTAGCAGTGAGACTGTGGACATCCTGTAGACCATTCCCTAAAATACGAAAGAAAAAAAAAAAAAAAAAGCCATGACCCACTGCTGTTTGTTAAAATACAAAAGAAAGAAAGAAATATTAACTCCAAGGGCCAGGGAAATAGCTCAGGGGCATTAGCACCTGCCCAGCAGGTGCAATGTCCCAAATTCAACTTCCATACCAAAAAAGAAAAAAAAAAAAACACTAACTCTTATCTTTATTATTTTACCATGATGTTGGTTTTGCAAGTGGCTTTAAATTCTTTTGACACAATTTCCCCATATTATTGCATAACTATACCTTTTTTGTTAGGTTTTCTAAATACTAGAATTTTTTAGGCATCAAAAAAGGGAAAACACATTCCATCTGCTGAGCAGATAACACATTTAACTTAAAGATTATGAGCTTTTTGAACAGCAAAAATTGAAGCTGCTCAAAGGTCACATTTGTCTGTAGGTCCCAAATCACTCTGGTGTCTAAATAGGAAAATATCTCTAAAATCTGTAAAAAAAAAAAAAAAAAAAAAAAATTGCTTTAAAGTAAAACACACTGAAAGATATGTAAGTTATGTCTTTTAACATTGTAGCTCTTCACACTGTCACTATTTCACACTTTTTTTTTTTTTTTTTTTTTTTTTTTTTTTGGTGGAACCGGAGATTGAACTCAGGCCCTTGCACTTACCAGGGAAACGGTTATTCCACTAAGCCATCTCCCCAGCCCCACTATTCCACAATTTAAGAGACATTCCTCAAACACCTAAGAGGTGCTGCTCCAGATACCAGGCATACAGCTGTACATCTCTGCTTCTGGGACCAATATGCCTCCCAGCACACAGATTCTCAATGGACGCCCATCACTACACTCTGAATACAACGGTCAAGAAGATTTAAAAAATGTCAGATGCAATTATTTTAGTTGGGGTAATGTAGAAAAGTGTTTCTGACAAGATACCGTTTGAATAGAGACCATCCTCAGATGATGACTTCCATTGTTGTGCAGCTGAGGTCAGTATCTACAGGACGGGCATTCTCAACAGAGAGGACAGGGTAAGTTCTGGGGCTCCCAGGTACCTGCTGCATTCAGAGAATAGCAAAAAAGACTGGGAGGGAGGGTGCAGGGAGAATGCAGAATAGGAGGTAGGCATGGGTAGCTGGGCAACACTAGGTTTTAAAGACAGCCTCTGGGGCCACCCAAATAGCTCAGTGGATTAAAGCACCTGCAAGCAGGCACAGGGACCAGAGATTCGATCCCCAGGCCTGCTGTGCTGGGCATGGTGGTGCACGCCTGTAATGCTCTTGGGAGGCTGTAAAAATCTAGTAGTGAGATCCTGAACACCCTATCGACCTTTCCCAAAAATACAGATAAATAAATAAATAAATAAATAAATAAATAAAGACTGCCTTTGGCTTCTGGACGGGAAATGCTGCAGCAGAGGAAGAGGGAGCAGGAAGATCCCTAGGAGATCATATGAAACAGAGAGCATGTGATGGGCCCTTGGGCTTGGACTGCAGTCATGGAAGTGAGGCAAGGCGGTCAGATCTGGGAAGTAATTTGATGGTAGAGCCCTGCTGGCAATTACAACATAAAGTGCAGGAGAGCAAGGTCACATCATTGAAAATGAGAACTAAAGGATAAAAACAAAATCAAGAATTTTATTTGAAATGAATGTATTTACTAGTTGTATAATGGCCAGGCCTATGACATCCAAATAGAAATGATGAAAGTCTATGGTAGTTCACATAGAGGGGTTATCAACTGGCAGCGGACAGAAAGGATGGTGGTTCCACCCAAGCCCAAGTAATCCATCACCAAGGCTGGCCAGCAGAGCGGGGATTGGCAAAGGGGATAGATAGGGGTGCCAAGGCAGGAGAGACACCAAGGACAGTGCCATGTCACAGGAGGCAGATGAGTGCAGCCTTCTGAGGGGCTGGCTGAGAAATGTGAGGCTGACTTCAGATTAAGCATAGTCACATCCATGGAATGAAAGGGGCAAAAGTCCTGTTGGAGGGGTTCAAAAGAAAACACGCCATGAAGAGGTCAATGCAGTACATGCAGAACACTATCCCAAAATTCAGCTGGAAATGAACAGACATCAGGGTGCAGCTGGGGAGGGTGGGGTCAAAAGGAGGCTCTTACAACATCAGATGCTTGCAGGTGCTGGAGGCTGACAGATAAGGTGGGAGGGGGCAACTAGGGCACAGGACGGAGAGTAGAAAGCACTGGAACGATGTCCTGTTGCTGTAATGGCAGAGCACTCCCAGCAAGGCTCTGCGGTTAGGAACGCCCTAGCAAAGAACCTGGCCCCAGGCCACAGCGTCCAGTCTGTAGCACTAGGGCTCTTGCCCTGTGGTGTGTCAGCACAACAGGTACTCAGATTAGAGCCTGACACTCGGGACCCTGGGAAAGGTGGCTTCTCTGTGCTTGCTTGCCCAAGACAGGGGACCTAGGACAGACTGCTGGGACACACATTCTCTCTTTCTCAGCACAAGGATGATGTTATGGGTTGCACCTAGACGTCCCTCCAAAGCCTCATGCAGTCATGGGGCAGGCTTCCTTTTCATTGATGCATGGTCCAATGCTGGGATTAAGGGTATGAATGCTACACTTGCCCCAGGGCAGGCAGCCAGTACATCATATAAGGGAGGGAAAGAGGCTGGCTCTCAGCTGCTCCTCCCTTTTTGATCTGCTTGCTGTTTTCTAAAGCCTTTGCTTTTGCTGTTTTCCATGGCCATAAACTAATGTCCCTGCCAGGAGCCACTCTGTTTCAAAGATAGCCAAGTATAAATTAAAAACTTCACAAATTGTGAGCTGAATAAACCTTCCCTTCCTTAATTCTGTATGTCAGGTATTTTGTCTCAGCAACAACCCCAACAAAATAAATAAGACAGATGGGGGAGAGGTCAGGCTCTGGAGCAGACTGGAAGCCTTGGCACTGGGAAAAGAGGAATGTTACCAGCATCTTTCTCTTATTTTCTCAGTCTAGTAAGAAACTGGCTAGGAAAAGAGAACTGCTGGGCATTTGGGCTAAGAGGAGCTGGTGTGAAGCAGTGGCTGGGCACTGCAGAAGATGAGGGCGTCCAGGCAGCTTGGGACACAAGACAGCCTAAGTCCAAGACCGGGTGTAGGGGCCTCTGCAGCTACCTCAGCTCTCAGGTGGAGAGGTCACTGGCTGAGCAAGGGAGGAAAGGACGGTGCTGGGCCAAAGCATGTGTGAAGGAGGAGTGCGCAGACACAATGGTTCTAATGAGGAAAAGCCTCAGGGCATGGGTATAAGGGCAATGGGGTGGAAACTCAGGGCTGATCAGAACTGCCAGAAGTGCGCACATCACCTTCCTCCCAGACACAAGAACTGCTCAGGGGCTAAAAAGAGCAGCAGGTCTTCATTCCTTTTTTAATTAATTTTTTTTAAGAGATAGGGGCTTTGGCTGGGGAGGTAACTTGGCAGTCTAAGTGCCTGCCTGGCAAGCACAAAGACCTAGGTTCGATCATGGGGACCACATGCCATGCCAGCCACTGACAGGGCATGGTGGCACACCTGTAATCCCAGCAATGGGGAGGCTGAGACAGCAGGATCACTACAAGTCTGAGCTGTGTAGCAAGACCCTGTGCCAAATGATAAATAAAAGATTTTTTTTTTCTTTATTTTTTAGGGAAGGGTCTACAGGGTGTTCAGGGTCTCACTACCAGATTGGATTCGCAGTGATCTACCTGTTTACAGCCTTCCAAGAACTAGAGTTACAGGCATGCACTACCACACCCAGTCTCAATTGCCATCAGATTGAATCACCGGATCCTGCACGTGCTTGCAGGCACTTTAATCTGCTGAGCTACTTGGCTGGCCCATAAAAGATGTTTAAGAAAAAATTTAAGATATTAAAAAAAATAGGGTCTTGCTGTGCTGCCTGGGGTGTCCTCAAACTCCTAGGCTCAAGTGATCTTCCTGCCTCAGCCTTCTGAGTAGATGGGACTAGAGAAGTGAGTCACCATGCCCAGCTAAAATTATAGAATTTATAAATATAAATATAGATATATAGATATATAGATATGTATATGTATGTATTTTTTGTTAAATGTTGTGTGTACATTCCTAATCATATATATAGAGAGAGTGATTCAAACTGAACCAAGGCCTCACAAATGCTGGGCACTACTGAACTACAGCCTGGTCCTAGACTGTATGTTTGAAGCATTTATAAAGTTGCTTTTACTTCCCACTGCTCCCCACGGATGTTGGGTGCTGAGCTGACAGAACAGTGGCGATAGCTGATACTCATCCGTCCACATCCCTGTTCTCTGTCCAGTACTTCTACTGCTGTTTGACGTTTTCAGTAAAGTGTGGAACTATCAAGACTGGGAGCCACTGTAGCTTATTCCCTCCAATTATCTCTAAGGGAGGGCTACACTGAGCAGACTCAGGCCAACAGGAAGGTTTGTGTCTTTACCATGTGATTTGCAGGACACAAACTCTAACTCACCTCCTGTGGTTCCACCCCTTCTTCCCTCTCCCTGCCCCAAATGCCCAACGTGTGACATCACCCATGGAGTCTGACAGTAACACCAGGAGCACTCCCTTTGCAGAACTATCTGAAGAATAAGCAACTTATCCGGCTAGAAAGTAGGACAGCACCAATTTCCAGGTGCTGAAAAAGGAAAGTCTCCTTGTGCCATCAACCTTATCCTTAGCACCAAGTAGCTTAGGAGATTTACTAAGCTGTGCCCCACCGCCCACCAGCACAGAGGGCAGGCTGAGCCATGGACAGCTATGGGGACCTGGTAAGCCCTCACACACACATTAGCTCAGGAGCATAACTGAGCTACAGCCTGCCATTCCCACCGTCATGGCAGCCTCAGTGAGCCCTACCCTGTCACCCACCCACCACCACAGCACAGGTCTGTGGAGTGTCAGCCCATCCTCCATTATCCTGGGAGCTTTCCTGAACAGTGGCTCTCTCCCCACCCACAGTCATTGAAGCCATGCTGACCCCCAGAGAGTGGCAGCTTTGCTGAGCCTGCCCCACTGTCATGAGATCCTTGAAGACCCACGACCCATGCCTCAACATCACTGCTGGGCCTGAGTGACCATTGGGAGCTTCAAAACTGTCATAACAAGCAAAAAGCAGCCTCAGACCTCCAGCCCACTGAGAACGAGTCCAGGAGACAAAGACATGGACAAACTGGGAAGCCACCCACCTGAAATTTCTTAAATGATAGAAAATGAAGTCAAGAGACAACCTCATCAGGTTATAGAAGAAATCAGAAGTAAACTCTCAGCACTCGGGAGGCTGAGGCAGGAGGATTGTTGTGAGTTCGAGACCAGCCTGAGCTACAAAGTGAGCTTAAGGCCAGCCTGAACTGCATAGTAAGACCTTGTCTCAAAAAGACAAAAAAAAAAAAAAAAAAAAAAAAAAAAAAAAAAAAAAAAAAAAAAAAAAAAAAAAAAAAGAAAAAAAAA